>JBAIZL010000005.1:229832368-229964868 GCA_036971475.1 Prosapia bicincta
AGGTGCACTGTAGGCTTACCCTGGTTTAAACTATGCAAGTTGTTATGTAATCTAAACAACTTACCTGTTACCCTTAAGTTATATTAAAGCCTACAGTAAATATATTTATTTTTTCAAATAAAAAATAAAAATATTTGTGTAAAAATCACAAGTTCTGTGAAAATCCCAAGCCGTAAATAAGCTATACTCTATACTTCACATTGACACAAGAATACATTAGCGTGTCATTAAGAATTACGGGGAAAAGCCTCAAATGACGGAATACATAAGCTGACCTACTCAAAGTGTTCTGAAGAAAAGGAAGTTCTGTATTGTTACATCCACGTTAGGAGCTGTTTGTAACAGTCAGTTATTAGAGAGAAAACATAAAATTGTTGCAATAGTTAACAACTGGAAATTCTACGTGGCCTAAGTTTATTTACTTATTCAAGTCGATTCAAGGGAACTACTTACGAAATCCTCTATGATTAGTTATAAAAAACTTTTACAAAAATTTTTTCCGGTTTTTCATTTAAACAAAACTCTAAATAGTGCCCGTTGCCAGTGATAACCAGAAGGTGATAAAACTATTACATGTTTATTTTGTTTAACTTTTTGAAAATTCTTTTATTAGTAAAAAAATATCTACAGGTAGTTATTCAAAATGCACAATTGGTATTTATTACAAAAACTGTTTACAAAAAAAAAATTGTTTACGTAATAGAAAAAAATACTTTGCTGTTGTAGGGTAATAAGTGAATAATTTGATGTCGTAGTAAAGATAGGCTAACTACATTTTATATAATTCTTCTTATTTTATAAAATAAACAAAAATGAATTCTTATCTTTCATATTTTCTGTAAAAAATGACAAACGCCAAATATTTCTCACAAAAATAAAATAATACAAAATTTCATGAAATGAAAATTTTACAATTTATAAAGGCATGCATTCTTAACTTGTCCAGAATGGGGTAACAACACTAAATCAATGCTTATACTAACCAATGATCAATTTCAGAACTGTGTCGAAAGTATATTTCTCTAAAAGGGAGGATTGCAAATAGTGGTAAAATTTTTAGGCACTTGAAAGTAGAACGGTGAAAAAAATATAAAATAAATTTTCGATGTACTATTGTAGCAAATACAGTATATTTCTTTTTCTTACCAACAAGAAATATATTTTATTAAACTTTTATAGACGTAGCTACAGAGATGTGAGACGATTACAACAGATATATAATACGTACAACTATAAAAACATTAAAGTCGGCTACATAAATATAGAAACTTGAAATTTTTAAAAAATTTTAAATTGATCTTTATATTTTCTAACGTGAAAGTATAAAATGTAGATAGAAATAATTTAAGTGCGTATATTTTAGAATTAAATAGTAAACAGTTGCAATTTTCTTTGCATATCCTATTGTATTTTGTAAACATTGGTAACTGACCATACAAAAACCTGTCAATGCGCCTACTATTTTGTTTGCTCTAGCCTGAACTTCCTCCTATTGTTTTCCCTTCCTTTGATGCCTACTTCCGCTACACAGTTACACATCTGTTTTGTATCACACCGGCGAACGCTGTTTGGCCTCTGTTTTACAAACATAACAGGGTGATAAACAAGGCCTTAGACATGAATTATTAAACATTTTAGAGTAACTATATAGGCCTACTAGATCTGGCGTTACAATAACAGGTTTCGCTGGCAGCTATGTTATCAATGAAAGCCTAATTACAATAGGACGTCAAGTAGCCTCAAACTAGTGGCTATAAAGCAAAGTTAATATAAGTCGGGTAAACAAAGCAAAACCAAGTAGGTAAAACTGGTGCTTATATTGTTCATGAGTGTAACCTTTTCATTTATGGCGGTACCCAAGACCCAAATATCACGGATAGGCAAATATTTATGATTGGTAAACGGAAGAGTTACACGTTGGTCACGGTAGCTACCTACACTCTCAGGAGATGATTAGTACCACTTGCATCCTGGGAACGACCGTAAGCCCATGGGTTTAGAGAAGGCGCACTATTTTGATCCTGGTAAGCGGAAGAGAAACACGTTGGTCACGGTAGCTACCTACACTCTCAGGAGATGATTAGTACCACTTGCATCCTGGGAACGACCGTAAGCCCATGGGTTTAGAGAAGGCGCACTATTTTGATCCTGGTAAGCGGAAGAGAAACACGTTGGTCACGGTAGCTACCTACACTCTCAGGAGATGATTAGTACCACTTGCATCCTGGGAACGACCGTAAGCCCATGGGTTTAGAGAAGGCGCACTATTTTGATCCTGGTAAGCGGAAGAGAAACACGTTGGTCACGGTAGCTACCTACACTCTCAGGAGATGATTAGTACCACTTGCATCCTGGGAACGACCGTAAGCCCATGGGTTTAGAGAAGGCGCACTATTTTGATCCTGGTAAGCGGAAGAGTTACACGTTGGTCACGGTAGCTACCTACACTCTCAGGAGATGATTAGTACCACTTGCATCCTGGGAACGACCGTAAGCCCATGGGTTTAGAGAAGGCACACTATTTTGATCCTGGTAAGCGGAAGAGTTACACGTTGGTCACGGTAGCTACCTACACTCTCAGGAGATGATTAGTACCACTTGCATCCTGGGAACGACCGTAAGCCCATGGGTTTAGAGAAGGCGCACTATTTTGATCCTGGTAAGCGGAAGAGTTACACGTTGGTCACGGTAGCTACCTACACTCTCAGGAGATGATTAGTACCACTTGCATCCTGGGAACGACCGTAAGCCCATGGGTTTAGAGAAGGCGCACTATTTTGATCCTGGTAAGCGGAAGAGTTACACGTTGGTCACGGTAGCTACCTACACTCTCAGGAGATGATTAGTACCACTTGCATCCTGGGAACGACCGTAAGCCCATGGGTTTAGAGAAGGCGCACTATTTTGATCCTGGTAAGCGGAAGAGAAACACGTTGGTCACGGTAACTACCTACACTCTCAGGAGATGATTAGTACCACTTGCATCCTGGGAACGACCGTAAGCCCATGGGTTTAGAGAAGGCGCACTATTTTGATCCTGGTAAGCGGAAGAGTTACACGTTGGTCACGGTAGCTACCTACACTCTCAGGAGATGATTAGTACCACTTGCATCCTGGGAACGACCGTAAGCCCATGGGTTTAGAGAAGGCGCACTATTTTGATCCTGGTAAGCGGAAGAGTTACACGTTGGTCACGGTAGCTACCTACACTCACAGGAGATGATTAGTACCACTTGCATCCTGGGAACGACCGTAAGCCCATGGGTTTAGAGAAGGCGCACTATTTTGATCCTGGTAAGCGAAAGAGAAACACGTTGGTCACGGTAGCTACCTACACTCTCAGGAGATGATTAGTACCACTTGCATCCTGGGAACGACCGTAAGCCCATGGGTTTAGAGAAGGCGCACTATTTTGATCCTGGTAAGCGGAAGAGTTACACGTTGGTCACGGTAGCTACCTACACTCTCAGGAGATGATTAGTACCACTTGCATCCTGGGAACGACCGTAAGCCCATGGGTTTAGAGAAGGCGCACTATTTTGATCCTGGTAAGCGGAAGAGAAACACGTTGGTCACGGTAGCTACCTACACTCTCAGGAGATGATTAGTACCACTTGCATCCTGGGAACGACCGTAAGCCCATGGGTTTAGAGAAGGCGCACTATTTTGATCCTGGTAAGCGGAAGAGTTACACGTTGGTCACGGTAGCTACCTACACTCTCAGGAGATGATTAGTACCACTTGCATCCTGGGAACGACCGTAAGCCCATGGGTTTACAGAAGGCGCACTATTTTGATCCTGGTAAGCGGAAGAGAAACACGTTGGTCACGGTAGCTACCTACACTCTCAGGAGATGATTAGTACCACTTGCATCCTGGGAACGACCGTAAGCCCATGGGTTTAGAGAAGGCGCACCATTTTGATCCTGGTAAGCGGAAGAGAAACACGTTGGTCACGGTAGCTACCTACACTCTCAGGAGATGATTAGGACCACTTGCATCCTGGCAACGACCGTAAGCCCATGGGTTTAGAGAAGGCGCACTATTTTGATCCTGGTAAGCGGAAGAGTTACACGTTGGTCACGGTAGCTACCTACACTCTCAGGAGATGATTAGTACCACTTGCATCCTGGGAACGACCGTAAGCCCATGGGTTTAGAGAAGGCGCACTATTTTGATCCTGGTAAGCGGAAGAGAAACACGTTGGTCACGGTAGCTACCTACACTCTCAGGAGATGATTAGTACCACTTGCATCCTGGGAACGACCGTAAACCCATGGGTTTAGAGAAGGCGCACTATTTTGATCCTGGTAAGCGGAAGAGTTACACGTTGGTCACGGTAGCTACCTACACTCTCAGGAGATGATTAGTACCACTTGCATCCTGGGAACGACCGTAAGCTAATGGGTTTAGAGAAGGCGCACTATTTTGATCCTGGTAAGCGGAAGAGAAACACGTTGGTCACGGTAGCTACCTACACTCTCAGGAGATGATTAGTACCACTTGCATCCTGGGAACGACCGTAAGCCCATGGGTTTAGAGAAGGCGCACTATTTTGATCCTGGTAAGCGGAAGAGAAACACGTTGGTCACGGTAGCTACCTACACTCTCAGGAGATGATTAGTACCACTTGCATCCTGGGAACGACCGTAAGCCCATGGGTTTAGAGAAGGCGCACTATTTTGATCCTGGTAAGCGGAAGAGAAACACGTTGGTCACGGTAGCTACCTACACTCTCAGGAGATGATTAGTACCACTTGCATCCTGGGAACGACCGTAAGCCCATGGGTTTCGAGTAGGCGCAATATTTTGATCCTGGTAAACGGAAGAGATACACGTTGGTCACGGCAGCTTCCTACACTCTCAGGAGATGATTAGTACCACTTGCATCCTGGGAACGACCGTAAGCTAATGGGTTTAGAGAAGGCGCACTATTTTGATCCTGGTAAGCGGAAGAGAAACACGTTGGTCACGGTAGCTACCTACACTCTCAGGAGATGATTAGTACCACTTGCATCCTGGGAACGACCGTAAGCCCATGGGTTTAGAGAAGGCGCACTATTTTGATCCTGGTAAGCGGAAGAGAAACACGTTGGTCACGGTAGCTACCTACACTCTCAGGAGATGATTAGTACCACTTGCATCCTGGGAACGACCGTAAGCCCATGGGTTTCGAGTAGGCGCAATATTTTGATCCTGGTAAACGGAAGAGATACACGTTGGTCACGGCAGCTTCCTACACTCTCAGGAGACGGTTAGTAGTACCACTTGTATCCTGGGAACGACCGTAAGCCCATGGGTTTAGAGAAGGCGCACTATTTTGATCCTGGTAAGCGGAAGAGAAACACGTTGGTCACGGTAGCTACCTACACTCTCAGGAGATGATTAGTACCACTTGTATCCTGGGAACGACCGTAAGCCCATGGGTTTCGAGTAGGCGCAATATTTTGATCCTGGTAAACGGAAGAGATACACGTTGGTCACGGCAGCTTCCTACACTCTCAGGAGACGGTTAGTAGTACCACTTGTATCCTGGGAACGACCGTAAGCCCATGGGTTTAGAGAAGGCGCACTATTTTGATCCTGGTAAGCGGAAGAGAAACACGTTGGTCACGGTAGCTACCTACACTCTCAGGAGATGATTAGTACCACTTGCATCCTGGGAACGACCGTAAGCCCATGGGTTTCGAGTAGGCGCAATATTTTGATCCTGGTAAACGGAAGAGATACACGTTGGTCACGGCAGCTTCCTACACTCTCAGGAGACGGTTAGTAGTACCACTTGTATCCTGGGAACGACCGTAAGCCCATGGGTTTCGAGTAGGCGCAATATTTTGATCCTGGTAAACGGAAGAGATACACGTTGGTCACGGCAGCTTCCTACACTCTCAGGAGACGGTTAGTAGTACCACTTGTATCCTGGGAACGACCGTAAGCCCAAGGGTTTCGAGTAGGCGCACTATTTTGATCCTGGTAAGCGGAAGAGAAACACGTTGGTCACGGTAGCTACCTACACTCTCAGGAGATGATTAGTACCACTTGCATCCTGGGAACGACCGTAAGCCCATGGGTTTCGAGTAGGCGCACTATTTTGATCCTGGTAAGCGGAAGAGAAACACGTTGATCACGGTAGCTACCTACACTCTCAGGAGATGATTAGTACCACTTGCATCCTGGGAACGACCGTAAGCCCATGGGTTTAGAGAAGGCGCACTATTTTGATCCTGGTAAGCGGAAAAGATACACGTTGGTCACGGCAGCTTCCTACACTCTCAGGAGACGGTTAGTAGTACCACTTGTATCCTGGGAACGACCGTAAGCCCAAGGGTTTCGAGTAGGCGCACTATTTTGATCCTGGTAAGCGAAAGAGAAACACCTTGGTCACGGCAGCTTCCTACACTCTCAGGAGACGGTTAGTAGTACCACTTGTATCTTGGGAACGACCGTAAGCCCAATGGTTTCGAGTAGGCGCAATATTTTGATCCTGGTAAACGGAAGAGATACACGTTGGTCACGGCAGCTTCCTACACTCTCAGGAGACGGTTAGTAGTACCACTTGTATCCTGGGAACGACCGTAAGCCCAAGGGTTTCGAGTAGGCGCAATATTTTGATCCTGCTAAACGGAAGAGATACACGTTGGTCACGGCAGCTTCCTACACTCTCAGGAGACGGTTAGTAGTACCACTTGTATCCTGGGAACGACCGTAAGCCCAAGGGTTTCGAGTAGGCGCAATATTTTGATCCTGGTAAACGAAAGAGATACACGTTGGTCACGGCAGCTTCCTACACTCTCAGGAGACGGTTAGTAGTACCACTTGTATCCTGGGAACGACCGTAAGCCCAAGGGTTTCGAGTAGGCGCAATATTTTGATCCTGCTAAACGGAAGAGATACACGTTGGTCACGGCAGCTTCCTACACTCTCAGGAGACGGTTAGTAGTACCACTTGTATCCTGGGAACGACCGTAAGCCCAAGGGTTTCGAGTAGGCGCAATATTTTGATCCTGCTAAACGGAAGAGATACACGTTGGTCACGGCAGCTTCCTACACTCTCAGGAGACGGTTAGTAGTACCACTTGTATCCTGGGAACGACCGTAAGCCCAAGGGTTTCGAGTAGGCGCAATATTTTGATCCTGGTAAACGGAAGAGATACACGTTGGTCACGGCAGCTTCCTACACTCTCAGGAGACGGTTAGTAGTACCACTTGCATCCTGGGAACGACCGTAAGCCCAAGGGTTTCGAGTAGGCGCAATATTTTGATCCTGGTAAACGGAAGAGATACACGTTGGTCACGGCAGCTTCCTACACTCTCAGGAGACGGTTAGTAGTACCACTTGTATCCTGGGAACGACCGTAAGCCCAAGGGTTTCGAGTAGGCGCAATATTTTGATCCTGGTAAACGGAAGAGATACACGTTGGTCACGGCAGCTTCCTACACTCTCAGGAGACGGTTAGTAGTACCACTTGCATCCTGGGAACGACCGTAAGCCCAAGGGTTTCGAGTAGGCGCAATATTTTGATCCTGGTAAACGGAAGAGATACACGTTGGTCACGGCAGCTTCCTACACTCTCAGGAGACGGTTAGTAGTACCACTTGCATCCTGGGAACGACCGTAAGCCCAAGGGTTTCGAGTAGGCGCAATATTTTGATCCTGGTAAACGGAAGAGATACACGTTGGTCACGGCAGCTTCCTACACTCTCAGGAGACGGTTAGTAGTACCACTTGTATCCTGGGAACGACCGTAAGCCCAAGGGTTTCGAGTAGGCGCAATATTTTGATCCTGGTAAACGGAAGAGATACACGTTGGTCACGGCAGCTTCCTACACTCTCAGGAGACGGTTAGTAGTACCACTTGCATCCTGGGAACGACCGTAAGCCCAAGGGTTTCGAGTGAGCGCAATATTTTGATCCTGCAGATGGTAGGGACTAGTACCATTTGCACCTAGTAAACCTCCTTAAAGTCAAGGGTTTTGAGTAGTAGAACCTTCTTTGCTTCCTGGAGCTCTCTACAATAGGGATGTGGTTAATCCAATCTCTAAATCTCCAAAATTCTAATTTAATCTAAACCTTCCTAATTTTATTGTAAAATTGTTGTTTTGATTGATAAAAATTATAATTACATAAAAAGTCAATTTGATATTATTCTACGAAACCATATGTTTTGTAATAAATAAGGTGTTGGTATATCAACGACTCAATGTAAACATAATTGTCAGTATTAAAATTAATAAACCGCATTCGGCTAAAATCAAACTAATATTTGTGAAACCTTTTTTTTTTAATAGAGCTTTTTCAATGTATTAGAAATGACCTAAGTTTGGCTACGTATCACGATAGCACTCTGACGTGCAAGTTTCCATATTTGTAGAGTTCCGTCTGCATTCTGGGACCAACGAACAATGCAGGACGGGTTCAGGCTGCTGCTCGTCTTTACCAATGCGGAACTGTCAGCAGTATGCGGTCAGTATACACGAGTACAAGGCAGGGCCGCTCAAACGTTCTTGTATGGAGAACAGTTTGCAGGCCAGACTGGTATACTTTATTATTATTATTCTAAAATTATTGTCCTTTTTCTTTTTCTACTATCGTTGTTGCTATGAATAATTATAATTATATTTATTATTTATTTCTAGTACTCTTGTTATTTATTATTGTATGAATTGGCGTTGTTGTTCCTGTTCTTATTAATTATTATAATTACTATTTATGGTTTATTTCTAATATTATTATTATTGTTATTGTTGTTCCTGTTCTTATTAATTATTATAATTACTATTTATGGTTTATTTCAAATATTATTATTATTGTTATTGTTGTTCCTGTTCTTATTAATTATTATAATTACTATTTATGGTTTATTTCTAATATTATTATTATTGTTATTGTTGTTCCTGTTCTTATTAATTATTATAATTACTATTTATGGTTTATTTCAAATATTATTATTATTGTTATTGTTGTTCCTGTTCTTATTAATTATTATAATTACTATTTATGGTTTATTTCAAATATTATTATTATTGTTATTGTTGTTCCTGTTCTTATTAATTATTATAATTACTATTTATGGTTTATTTCAAATATTATTATTATTGTTATTGTTGTTCCTGTTCTTATTAATTATTATAGTTACTATTTATGGTTTATTTCAAATATTATTATTATTGTTATTGTTGTTCCTGTTCTTATTAATTATTATAGTTACTATTTATGGTTTATTTCAAATACTATTATTATTGTTATTGTTGTTCCTGTTCTTATTAATTATTATAGTTACTATTTATGGTTTATTTCAAATATTATTATTATTGTTATTGTTGTTCCTGTTCTTATTAATTATTATAGTTACTATTTATGGTTTATTTCAAATATTATTATTATTGTTATTGTTGTTCCTGTTCTTATTAATTATTATAGTTACTATTTATGGTTTATTTCAAATATTATTATTATTGTTATTGTTGTTCCTGTTCTTATTAATTATTATAGTTACTATTTATGGTTTATTTCAAATATTATTATTATTGTTATTGTTGTTCCTGTTCTTATTAATTATTATAATTACTATTTATGGTTTATTTCAAATATTATTATTATTGTTATTGTTGTTCCTGTTCTTATTAATTATTATAATTACTATTTATGGTTTATTTCAAATATTATTATTATTATTATTGTTATTGTTGTTGTTGTTGTTATTAATTATCATCATTACTATTTACCATATATTTCTAATATTATTATTCTTTATTTTTTTTTTATTTTTTATTTTTTTAACGACGGGAAATGCTTTATGCACATAGTGTGGGACTCCTCTCGACATTGCACTAGGCTCTACATGAGAGTATACCCACTAAAACCCGTCTTTCCCAGGCAAAGATTCCACCCCGGGACCGCCGAAGCATTACTTCGAGGTGGTGCCTTTTATCTAGTGCCCTCTATCATGGATCTAACCATCCCTCTTCTTTTTTACAGCGTAGGATGGTTTCGATATACCATTCTACAGTCCTCCAATTGTCTTCAGTTGCAAGCATCATCCGCACGATATTCTCTGTTGAGAGACCCGCGGTACGTGCCATCAACCGGCTCCTCTGGTCTGCGAATCTGCCACACTCAAAAAATGTGTGTCTTGCGTCATCAATACAATCGTTACACACCCGGCAGTACTTTGATAAGACTTTTCCCATCCTATAAAGATATGCTCGGAAATAGCCGTGGCCTGTCAGAAATTGTGTCATGAAAAAACTAACTTCTCCGTGTTTGCGTTCTGTCCACTCCTTCACGTTGATAATCAGGATGAACGTCCATCTCCCTGTTGGTTCAGTATTCCATCGCTGCTGCCACTCAGCCATGGTTTTGGCCCTAGCTCTCTTCGCTGCCTCCACTTTACCTACATCCTTGCTGGAGGTATAGGCAAGTTTCCTCTCTTGAGCCAATAAGTCAATTGGCACAATACCTGCCACCACCAACACTGCAGCCAACGAAACAGTACGGTAGGCACTCGCAATTCTTAATGCCCCCATTCTCTGTACTGAGTTTAATCTGACACAATTTCTACGTGTTTTGACAGCATCTGCCCAGATTTCAGCACCGTACAGCAAGACAGATTGCACCACAGACCACAGGAGCCGGCGCCTGCTTGCACTTGGGCCGCCGACGTTGGCCATTAATCTCGCGAGTGACGAGGTCGCCACCGCAGCCTTGTCACAGGTCATACGAAGATGTTCCCCGTACGTAAGCTTGTTATCCATTACTACTCCAAGATATTTGGCCGTTCTCCTAGTGTAGATAGTCTCCTCTCCCACTAGCATTGGAACTACCATCGGCAACCTCGATCTTGTCAGCAGCACCATCTCCGTCTTGGAAACTGCTAACTCCAATCCGTTCTCCTCCATCCATCGGTTAATCCTTCGCATAACCTGGTTCAGCCGCACCTGCGCCAACTCGGTGCTACGGGCTGTAATGACAGCCGCAACGTCGTCAGCGTAGCCCACTAGATATACGTCGTCTGGCATTTCTAATCTAAGCAGGCCATCATATGCCACGTTCCACAGGTCTGGTCCCAATACTGACCCTTGAGCAGCCCCAGCTGTAATTTCCTTTGTCCACTGTCTTCCCTCGGTCGTCCAAGTCAGCCGGCGATCTCTCAGATAATCTCTGATAACAGTCAGTAGATATTGTGGAACAATGAACTTTTGCTCTAGGGCCTCAATTATAGCTGACCAACGGACCGAGTTGAAAGCATTTTTGACATCTAGTGTCACCAGCAGGACAATAGGTCTGGCCCCATGACACACGCGATCTCCCATTTCCCTAGCCTCTATCACCTGTTTTATCGCCGTTATTGTCGAATGGAACTCCCGAAACCCATGTTGATTCATGGTAAGGCCTCCTGCTGCTTGTATTGCGTTTCTCAGCCTCGGTTTTATCAGCTTTTCCATTACCTTCCCTGTCGTGTCCAGCATGCACAACGGTCTGTATGATGACGGAGAGTCGGGAGATCCCTTCCCTTTATTAATCAGCACCAGCCGCGCCACTTTCCAGGGAGAAGAAAATATGCCTACCTTCAAACAAGCATTGAACATATCCAGTAAAAGATATGGTTGGGTTCGGGCGACAATCTTTAATACCTCCGATGGTACTCCGTCCGGTCCTGGGGCCTTCCCATTTTTTAAAGACATTACTGCCGTCGACAATTCTGCTTCAGTGAACAAAGGAACATTGATATTCTCACATGGTGCTCCAAGTGGGACTGGACGTTGGTGATCAGGAAAAAGTGCATCTACCATTCTTCTCATAGTGCCGGCACTCAATGCCTGGTCAGAGCATCCACTACTCAGCTTGCGTGTAACCAACTTATAGCTCATACCCCAGGGGTCTTCATTAATTTCTTGACAGAGGGATTTCCAGCACCGTTCCTTGCTTAGCCTGATTGCTTTGGTTAAAGCTTTTTTTGCTTCTTTGTACTCTGAGGATAGAGCTGCTGCATTAACCCCGCCATGAGCTCGCTGTGCCTTCCGTCTGAGTTGAAGACATATCCGCCTAAGGTCGGCTATATCGTCGCTCCACCAATAAACCTGCTGCCTTGCTTTGTGGATGCTCTTTCTAGGCATTGCCATTTCGCAGGCCTGTCGTATAATGCGTGTTACGTGTTTAACGGCAGTTTCTACGTCTCTTACGTTAGGTGAATCTGGGTAGCAGACCGGATCACAATGCACCATAAAACTTAACGTCTCAACCAACATGTCTTTATCCATTTTCCCTACATTCCACCTTGACTGGCATCGGTTCCTGAAATGAGGTGTGACATTCCTTTCTTCAATATCAAAAGCTATATAATCATGGTCGCTCCCCGTATAGTCTGGGAGCACTCGCCAGTTTCCACATCCCCGTTCCAGTTCTTCAGATACCATCGTCACATCCGGAATTGAGTACCCATAGCCTGGTCGATGGTACGTTGGGGTGCTGCCTGTATTTAAGATCCTAAGCCCCAGTCTAGCTGCCATTTCCAACAGAAGTTGGCCTCTTCTATTTGCACGCAGCATTCCCCATTCTACCGCCCTGGCGTTGAAATCTCCAGCTATTACAATTCGTCCACCAAGTTCTCTCACTGAGTCCTCCATGCTGCCCAGTTTCTCCTGATAAATCCGGATACCCTCATTTGGAGAGAAGTAGCAACTGACGAATGTCAAGTTCCCGCTTCTAATCCAAACGTAACCACTTCCCGAACCACTCCTACTGACAGGGATCTTTGGCTGGTCCGTGATCCAGATTACTGCCATTCCAGATTCGTCCGTAAACCATGTTGATTTTCCTCTATTACGATATGGCTCACTGATGATTGCGATTCCAGTTCCTGTCTCCAGTACCAGTTGGTCAATCAATCCATCAGCGGCCCTACGTCTGTTGAGGTTACCCTGCAACACCTTCATCAGCCTTTGTACTTATCCTTTGTCGAAGCTAAAGCTTCCCGAAAAACTTTACAATAACCTGACCCCAGCACATGGTTTACAGATATATCCTTATACCCTCCATCCGTACAAAGGATACACCGTGCTTCTGCCTTACACGTAACCGCCTTGTGATCTCTGTGTCCACACTTCCAGCACAGATCACTTCTATCAGGGCCCTTACACTCGCTCCTTACATGGCCGTATTCAAGACACCTGAAACAGCGTCGGACCTCAATCCTTCGTCTGAGCCTGGCAAAGATCCACCCTACCTTTATTCTGCCTTTCCTTATCAGTTTAACTCCCTGCGCCTCTTCTACTTCTATTATCGCCATACATTGTTCCCTAACATTAGAGCCAAGAATGGATATCTTCACCTCCCCTTCTACCATGTCCCGGATAAGTGCCTCCTTAACTTCCTCTTCGGTCGTGTAGGAGTCGAGATCCAGAATCTCCAATCTCATCTTGGGGATTAAGCTTCGAACCTCTCCGCTCTCTCCGATTGCCGTTTTAATTGCAGTTTGGAGTGCCGCTTGGTCTTTGCAGCTGTTGAGTTCCAATAGCACTCCGCCTTCCCTAGTTTTCCTGATCCCGCGGATCACCGTCCCACTGTCTTCTGGCCGCACGTCTTTCCTTATTGCTCCTAGAATCTCGGCGTAGCTCTTTCCAGAGGCGGCTTTAATAACTACAGCGCTTCTTCTAGGTCTTGCTTCTTTTGTTGGCTTTTTCTTTTGACTAGATTGTTGTTGCTTTGGCGCCAACATTTGCTGCTGCGGTGTCTCTAGTACTGGCTTCTTCTTATTCTTTTTTTTACCGGCTACTACATTCCATGCCTCGGCCTTTGCTGGTTCCTGGCTCTTGGTGTCCGCTGCATCCTGACTCGCAGTAGACTCCCTCGGGCGCTTTCGTGGAGGTAGGTATGGGATACCAGGACTACCTCCTACAGACACAGATGCTCTTCCCGCTAGTGTACCAATTGCATTCTGACGGGTGATTCTACATGCACGAAGCACCTCTAGCCCGTCCTCTAATTGAATCAGACCATTCTTGATGATCATATTCACGTTCTTCTGTTTTGCTACAGACTCCCGCATAGTACGGAGGATAGCACTAATATCTTTTAACTGCTCCTCTTCGTTCTTGTCTGCTTCCCTGATTTGCCTCTTAAGCCTTTCAACTTCAGAAGCTTCGATCTCTGTAATGATGGTCTGTAAATCAGGTCTCGCATGTCCAGAGTACACTCAGAGGCATCCCTAGGCCCTGCAGGCAGGTCCACTGCACAGCTGCTCTCCAATGTTCTCAATAGAGGCGGAGTCCTATGGGTGCTCATGCTTTTCTTGAACGGATCTTCTACACTTGTAGCTTGCGTCAGGGCCAAGTGTTCCAACCTTTTCGAAGAATTGCAGTCATGGGCTAACGACCCAGGTGTGGCCTGCTCAGTCACCTCCACCTGTGCCGGTACTGGGGATATTATTATTTATTATTGTTGTTGTTCTTATTATAATTACTTTCATTACTATTTATTATTTTTATATATTTTTATTATTATTAATCTTATCAATAATATTTATTACTTATTTTTAATATTATTCACATGAATACTATTTACATTATTCAATCAAATTAATTATATGTTCTTTTAAGAAATAATTTCTCAACCAAGAATTATTTAATAGCCTACACTCGCTATCAACGTCGTTTCGACAAAAATTTACACTTATTACAAGTTTCTAACACTAATGGTTGACGAAGAATTGAAGAAAGACGGGGGGGGGGGGGACCGAAAAGAAAAAGGCGAGTAATATGACTAAGAAAATAAGGACGTGAATGTTATTTTGACCTTGGTTAGAGAGGGAGTGTGTTACAACAATAGTTCTTTTACCACCTACCCTAACAACTACGGCTGAGTTACAAAAACAATAGTTATGATTCCCATTGTTGGGAGTTGTAAACTAAAAGCAAGAAAATAGTGAGTCTTTGCTACTATGTGCTGGCTGTGAGACCAATATTGTTAGATAATAAACTGTATTATAACTATAAATGTGCCATATTGTTTTACTCTCTATTTATTTTAAAACATTTAAATTGTGAATACTTGAGAGGACCGCTTCAGAGAGCCACGTTTCGTAGACAGAACATTAAACTCTTCACTATTGTTTGGGTATTGTTTTACCATTGCATTACCATATATTTATATGAAATATAGTGATATATTTAAATATCTCGCCACTTAGACACGCCTTCGCAGTTTAAAAACAGATATTTTATTATAGGTGATAAAACAACTCTTAAACTTATCGTTGCATTAGTTCACCACACACCTACATTCATACTTGGCTCAAAAGCATTCACAGTATATCCGGATTAAGTTAACTATATGGAATCCTTAATACTTTAGGATGGAAGGATGAAAAAAAGTCCTTATGTAATCCTGATTATATGACCACACAACTATATCCATACAAAGCGACCCAAGCTATAATGTGCATATATTAAAATTATATTAGGATTACGCTAATAATGTGGAACCCCTAGTAGGCCTACGCTTAATGAAGTTCTATTAGGATTAATGTTTGCAACAGCTAGTCATTATTTTCAACAAGCTTAACCTCGATTTATCACACCTACTCATGGGTGGGTGTTTTTTTAAAAAAAAAGGTTTTAAAAGGGTTAAAACCGTTCAACTACTTAAAACACACCTCCCTTATTAACGGCGTAACTTAGGCACCATCAAAGTATACATAATTTAAACTCTTTCTTAAACTTTCCTAGCAATTTTTAACCCTTTCCTAGCCACGCATTATCTCTTGGATAACATGTCTGCGACTTAGCTTCCATCAACGTTTACAGAGCCTAAAATATCTTTTTACAAACTAAATAAGGCCAGTTATTACTTGATGATTGTATTTAATAAAGGTATTTTCTACAAATGAAGTTAGATTTATATTATGACTAATTCTTGATCCCTCCCTAATACTCGTAGTTTCCTAACCCCTTCTTAATCCTTCCCTAACCAACAAATTAATACACTAAAGAGATTACGTTAGTGTAACGACACATTGCCGTTTCTGCTTTAAGAAGGGGCTAAAAAAATGGTTGGGATAAGTTTAAAAGGGTTAGGGTTGTATTAGGGAAATTCTAAGAATAGAGCACAAGAACAGCCTTTAGTAATATACAACTCAGATTAACGATCTTTTAGAAATGACGTCATCAAGTAAAGATTACGAAAGGGCCAGGTTAGGTTGAACCAATTGGCCCCACTTGTTTCAATGTTTTGCTACAGTATTGTTAACCGGTTTCGTCACAAGTTGCATCATTAGTTACCCTCGGCCAATAGGCCCCATTTGATTTAATGTCCAGCTAGAGCATCGGCAACCGGTGACGTCACAAATTACGCGTTATTAGTTACCCTCGGCCAATAGGTCCCATTTTATTTAATGTCCTGCTAGAGCATTGGCAACTGGTTGCGTCACAAATTACACGTTATTAGTTAACCTCAGCTTATAGGCCTCATTTGATTCAACGTCCCGCTAGAGTATCGCCTACCGATAGCATCAAAAGTTGCATCATTAATTAAACTCGGAAAATAGGTCCCAGTTTGATTTTTTATCCTGCTAGAGCATTGGTAACCGGTGACGTCACAAATTGCATTATTAGTTAACCTCAGCTTATAGGCCTCATTTGATTTAATGTTCTGCTAGAGTATCGGCAACCGGTGACGTCACAAATTGCATTATTAGTTAACCTCAGCTTATAGGCTCCATTTGATTTAATGTCCTGCTAGAGTATCGGCAACCGGTGACGTCACAAATTGCATTATTAGTCAACCTCAGCTTAAAGGCAACATTTGATTTAAAGTCCTGCTAGAGCATCAGCAACCGGTGACGTCACAAATTGCATTATTAGTTAACCTCGGCCAATAGGCCCCATTTGATTTAATGTCTTGCTAGAGCATCGGCAACCGGTGACGTCACAAATTGCATTATTAGTTAACCTCAGCTTATAGGCCCCATTTAATTTAATGTCCTGCTAGAGCATCGGCAACCGCTGACGTCACAAATTGCATTATTAGTTAAACTCGGCCAATAGGCCCCATTTAAGTTAATGTTCTGCTAGAGTATCGGCAACCGGTGACGTCACAAATTGCATTATTATTTAACCTCAGCTTATAGGCCCCATTTGATTTAATGTCCTGCTAGAGCATCGGCAACCGGTGACGTCACAAATTGCATTATTAGTTAACCTCAGCTTATAGGCACCATTTGATTTAATGTCCTGCTAGAGCATCGGCAACCGGTGACGTCAAAAGTTGCGTCATCAGTTAACCCAAGTCTATAGGCCCCATTTGATTTAATGTCCTGCTAGAGCATCGGCAACTGGTGACGTCAAAAGTAGCGTCATTAGTTAACCGAAGCCTAAAGGCTCCATTTGATTTAATGTCCTGCTAGAGGATGGCAACCGGTGACGTCACAAATTGCATTATTAGTTAACCTCGGCCAATATACCCCATTTGATTTAATGTCCTGCTAGAGCATCGGCAACCGGTGACGTCAAAAGTTGCGTCATTAGTTAACCCAAGCCTATAGACTCCGTTTGATTTAATGTCCTGCTAGAGCATCGGCAACCGGTGACGTCACAAATTGCATTATTAGTTAACCCCAAGCCTATTAGCCCCATTTGATTCAATGTCCCGCTAAAGCATTGGCAACTGGTGACGTCAAAAGTTGCGTAATTAGTTAACCCAAGTCTATAGGCTCCATTTGATTTAATGTCCTGCTAGAGCATCGGCAAATGGTGACGTCAAAAGTAGCGTCATTAGTTAACCGAAGCCTATAGGCTCCATTTGATTTAATGTCCTGCTAGAGCATCGGCAACCGGTGATGTCCCAAAGTGGATCATTAGTTACCCTCGGCCAATAGGCTCCATTTCATACAATGTATCGTTAAAGCATTGGCAACTGGTGACGTCAAAAGTTGCGTCATTAGTTAACCCAAGCATATAGGCTCCATTTGATTTAATATACCGCTAGGGCATCGGGAACCAGAGGCGTCACAAGAAGTGTCATTAGTTACCCTCAGCTATTATGCATTTAACAAGGGCTTCATAATTACTTAAATGGGAAATGCTATCTCGTTATTAGAGTGTATTAGTGAGGTTTAAATTTCTAGCCCTAACAGTGTTATAGGCCTACTCGCTTTACTAGCAACTGCAATTAATTACAGAACTCTACTGTACCAATAAAGATATAAACTCACTATCAGGAAGAAACTGTGACGAAAAATATTATGATAAAAACCAACTACCGCAGTATAGTAATTATTCCTTTAATCATTCATTGCACTTCTGAATAGTTCGTAACATCAACGCTCTGAGACCTTCAACATTCCTTAGCTATAACTCTATAGCTACCGTGAATTATGAAGTAATAATTTTTATTGCACTTAGTGGGTTTTATTGCAGTTAATATCAGAGGTTGCTCACGATATGGATAAATTATAACATGACTTGTTAAATATTAATTGCAGTTATTAAACTTACATGGACTGTAACTATCTAAGTGATTATAGAAACTGATACAGGATATAGATTTGAGCCAGTACGTATAACTTAATTTTAATGTGCTTCATTGGAAATGCAAAGCTGAAAGACAACGGATATGTAATGGTATCCTTGGCGTGTCCAAGGATAGAAACCATTGTACCGAGCAAGCTTATTATTAACGGATGTTTACGCTCTGTTTGTAATAATAAGAAGTGCTACTCCTATAAAAAAATAATTTTATAGCCTTATTCCGTTCATACATCATACGTTCAAATTACGTACGTACAATCACATTTATTACAAGTACAACCATATTTCCTTGAATTTAAAAACACTCTCTTCAATTTATTTCCTGCAAGGTAAAAACATGTGAGGCGCCCATATGCCCAAGTCAAACACAGTAGATTGCATCACTGAAAATACATATACACCAACTTTATCCACAATCATAGTATTGAAACACGTCTCTGCGCATCTAAATTAGCAAAGATCATTGTATTGGTTAGATCGCACTTTTCCTACACCTACATTAGCTGCGCTCATTGTACTGGTTAGACCACGCCTATACTACTCCTAAATTAGAAATACTACATAGTATTGATTAGACCACGCCTCTTCTACACCTACATTAACCAAGATCGTCCTATTCGTTATACCACCAATTTTCTACTTCTACATTAGTAAACATCAACGTCTAGGATAGACCACGTATTTCCTAAACCTATATAAGCCACGATCGTAGTATTGGTTAGACCACACCTTTCTTAAATCTACAATAGCCAAGTTCATCGTATTGGTTACACCACACCTATCCTTCATCTGCAATAGCAAAGAACATCGTATTGGTTAGACCACACCTTTCTTAAATCTAAAATAGCTACGATCATCGTATTGGTTGAACCACGCCTATACCACTCCTAAATTAGAATAACTACATCGTATTGATTAGACCACGCCTCTTCCTCACCTACATTAGCCAATATCTTCGTATTCGTTATGCCACCATTAGCCACGATCATTGTTATGGTTAGGCCACGTCTTTCCTACACCTATAGGCCTATTAACCACGACCATCGTATTAGTTAGACCACTTAGTGGTTTTTTACTTAGAAGTCCGAATTCGTCAGTAATGATTGGTCAGAAATTTTCAAGGATTCTTGTTTTGGAACCTAACTTTAAGAAAGTTCAATATGTTTTTCCCTTTTTCTGAACAGAAAGAATAGCCGTCTCAAAGTTCTTTTTTTCTAAAATGATCTGCAATCCAGTTTTCTTCGTCTTCACGTTTAGGGAAATACTTCCTGAAAGTGTTTGAGGTATGTCAAGTGGAACACTATGTTATGTTTAACCTCGGCAGATAAGGTCAGGTTATTGTCACTCAATAAGCTGAGAAATGTTTCAAAAACATCACCTTGGTTATTGTCGATGCAGGTTTTCCAAACTTCAATTTTTTTTTCAACATGGACTCAATTTTCTTCAAACCTTGATATAGTGTGATTGAGTTGTTCTATAGACGTACGTTGAGTGTATTTAACTGCGAAAAAATGCCTGCCAAGTAAGCAAGATTCAGAGGCTGTCATGAAACTTGGAGCTAGATGAAAAGGATGTTGTTCGAGAAAGACTTGTACTTCATGTCTGAGAATTTTACCTTGAGATAACCACCTGATTTCAGTGTACAAAAGTAATGCGGAGTGAATGCCACCCATATCCTCACAAAGTACTTTAAAAAGCCTACATGGTCGTGTTTGCTTAAAGTGTTTGAGAGTGTTCCTTTATAATAATAACACTTTATGTACCACACGCATGAAGAACTTTATATGATTGATTTTATTGAATCATATTGTTAATATATGCTTGGGAATTGCGTTATAATTATTATTTGGGTCGAATTGACCATCATTGTATTTTCTGAGCATATTATTTCCTTATATACGTCTATTGGAATTCGTTACGCATATAGGGCCTACGTCGGTTGTTACCCGTCTTTTAAAATGTACCTTGCTAATATTTTTAATAATTCCATAATTTCATTTGAATTTTTTCGTATTTTCTTTAAATTCATCTCCTCTTAACTTAAAATTGCGATTGAATATTTGAATACCACTTCCTCTAAACATTTCTTGTTTTTAAACCATAATAACTGAGTGGTTTCCACCTGTCTTACTCCCCATTTGTATTGTAATACAGCTTAACTTTCACTGCCAAAATTGGGTTTTAATACTCTATAACTTACTTCCATCAGGTAGTATCAGGCTTATTAAATCCACCTTTGAGCTCGCTACGTTCTAAAACTTTGTTTTCTGTGATTTCATTTAGAAATCAGTGTTATTTGTATTATTTTTACTGTTTGTTGCATCGCAAGTAACTTTGCAATTCGATTTTATATCGCTCAGTAAATTGAGTCCTTCTCGCTTCATTTCTTTTATTTTTTCACAACGTCCCAAACTACTCATTATTTTCAGCATGTCCCTAGCTGGTTTCTCTCGTGTTGGGAACCGCTGGGTTAGATCATGCGTTTCCTGAACTTACATTACCCACGATCAACGTTCTCATTAGAACACGCCTTTCCTGAACTTACATTACCCACGATCAACGTTCTCATTAGAACATGCCTTTCCTAAACTTACATTACCCACGATCAACGTTCTCATTAGAACACGTTTTCCCTAAACTTACATTACCCACGATCAACGTTCTCATTAGAACACGCCTTTCCTAAACTTACATTACCCACGATCAACATTCTCATTAGAACACGTTTTTCCTAAACTTACATTACCCACGATCAACGTTCTCATTAGAACACGTTTTTCCTAAACTTACATTACCCACGATCAACGTTCTCATTAGAACACGCCTTTCCTAAACTTACATTACCCACGATCAACGTTCTCATTAGAACACGCCTTTCCTGAACACATTACCCACGATCAACGTTCTCATTAGAACATGCCTTTCCTAAACTTACATTACCCACGATCAACGTTCTCATTAGAGCACGTTTTTTCCTAAACTTACATTACCCACGATCAACGTTCTCATTAGAACACGCCTTTCCTAAACTTACATTACCCACGATCAACGTTCTCATTAGAACACGCCTTTCCTAAACTTACATTACCCACGATCAACGTTCTCATTAGAACACGCCTTTCCTAAACTTACATTACCCACGATTAACGTTCTCATTAGAACACGCCTTTCCTAAACTTACATTACCCACGATCAACGTTCTCATTAGAACACGCCTTTCCTAAACTTACATTACCTACGATCAACGTTCTCATTAGAACACGCCTTTCCTAAACTTACATTACCCACGATCAACGTTCTCATTAGAACACGCCTTTCCTAAACTTACATTACCCACGATCAACGTTCTCATTAGAACACGCCTTTCCTAAACTTACATTACCCACAATCAACGTTCTCAATAGAACACGCCTTTCCTAAACTTACATTACCCACGATCAACGTTCTCATTAGAACACACCTTTCCTAAACTTACATTACCCACGATCAACGTTCTCATTAGAACACGCCTTTCCTAAACTTACATTACTCACGATCAACGTTCTCATTAGAACAAGCCTTTCCTAAACTTACATTACACACGATCAACGTTCTCATTAGAACACGCCTTTCCTAAACTTACATTACCCACGATCAACGTTCTCATTAGAACACGCCTTTCCTAAACTTACATTACCCACGATCAACGTTCTCATTAGAACACGCCTTTCCTAAACCTACATTAACCACAATCAAGGTTTGATTAGTCCACGTCTTTTATTCACCTACTTTAGACACAATTTTCGTATTGATTAAACCACTCACTACTTTCTTAAACTGCAATAGCCGGCATCATCGTTTTGGTTGGATTACGTGTCTTCTATACTTACATTAGGTACAATCATCCTATTGGTTAGAGACTAACCGTTAGACCGTACCTTTTCTACACCTACATTAGACACGACCTAACATTGGTTAGACCACGTCGTCTTATACCTACACCAGACAAGATTATCGTATTGGTTATAAAACAATTTTCCTACACCTACATTAGCCTCGATCATAGTATTTGTTAGACCACGTCTTTCCTATATGCCTACCTATATCAGATAAGATTGTCGTATTTGTTAAACCCCAATTTTCTTACACTTAAATTAGCTACGATCATAGTATTGACCTATCCTAATTCAGCCAAGCTCATCGTATTTGTTATACCACGCCTTTCCTACACCTACTTCAGCAACGATCATCGTACTGTTTGGACCACGTTTTTCGTATTCCATAATTACTAAAGATCATTGTTTTGGTTAGACCACACTTTTCCTACACCTACATTAGCTACACTCATCGTATTGGTTGAACCATGCCTATACTACTCCTAAATTAGAATAACTGCATGGTATTGATTAGACCACACCTCTTCTACACCTACATTAGCCAAGATCGTCATATTCATTATACCACCAATTTTCTACACCTACATAAGTAAAGATCAACGTTTGGGTTAGACCACGTATTTCCTAAGCCTACATAGCTACAATAATAGTATTAGTTTGACCACGATTTCCTACACCTACATCAGTAAAGAGTATCGTATTGGTAAGATTACTCTTTCCTAGACTTAATTTAGCCAAGAGCAAAGTTTTTATTAGACCCCACCTTTCCTAAACCTTCATTCATCGTTTTGGTTAGACAATGTCTTTCATATAGTACTTTCATCAACAAAAATTGACGCGTTGGTTAGACCACCCCTTTCCTACACCTACATTAACCACAATCAACGTTTTGGTTAATCCACGCATTATAAATAAATAAACCTGCATCAGCCAAGATCATCGTATTGCTAATAACCACGCCTTTCCTCTACAACACCAACGACGTATTGGTTAGACCACGCCTTTCTTTAACTTCATTAGCCACAAACATCGTAAAGGTTAGACTATAGCTTTGATTTACCTATTAGAACCTATATTTACCTATATTAGAAACGATTAACGTATTGGTTGGACAACATCTTCCTTTCCCTATCAATACATAGGTATTGGTTAGCCAAGATATTGTATTTGAACCAAGACCTAAATTTATCATGATCGTATGATTCAAAATTATTTTAATTAAAATTAAATCTTGTGAATTTTATTATCCACAACAAGTTCTGATTTGTTGTTAATAAGTTTATTACAATACTTTAACTTTAAGTTAAGTTACAAAATATCCCGAAACGTATAGATACAAATCTAAATTTCTGAACACAATACGTTTCATTCATAATTAAATGGAGATAAATTAATTAAGATATATAACAGATGACGTTTGCTTGAGGGTAGTATTCAGAGTTCTGTTATTTATTATAATCGCATAAATTATGTTATTAATGAAAAATAAGTTCCTTTTTGTTAATTTTAAAATTAATTAAATCATTTTGTTTCCTCAATTAAGAATTTAAACTTTTATTTAAGGAACCATGACTAGAAATAACCTTTAAACAAAATTTGGTTTATTAGATATTTTGTTTATCTACATGGCGCCTAACAAGAATTAACAATATTGAGAATTTCATTTATTATTTTTAGAAAACATAAAAATAGTAATAATTTTAATGTTTTTATATTTATTAAAAGCAAACCGGCTACAAACAAGGTCAACTATAAAGCGTTCGCCAATACTCGGGGAAGGCAGAAAGTGGACAAGTATTTCTCTTAACAGAAGGTATTGCTTTACTGATTAAACACAGATCCAATGAAGAGAGAGAAATTAACTTCCGGAAATACTTAATGTGGTTCAGAAGCTAACCAAGTAGTATCAAGGTCGACTATGGAGCGTTCGCCAATACTTGAACAAGACCAACCATATACAAGTATTTCCCCTATCAGAAGATATTGCTTTACTGATTAAACCCTGATCCAATGAAGCGAGAAAAATTACCTTCCGGATATACTCAATGTAAGTCAGAAGCTAACCAGCTAGTATCAAGGTCAACTGTAAAGCGTTCGCCAATACTCGAACAAGACAAAGCGTGGACAAGTATTTCTCCTAATAGAAGGAATTGCTTTACTGATTAAACCCTGATCCAATGAAGCGAGAAAAATTACCTTCCGGATATACTCGATGTAAGTCAGAAGCTAACCAGCTAGTATCAAGGTCAACTATGAAGCGTTCGCCAATACTCGAATAAGACAAAGCGTGGAAAAGTATTTCTCCTAACAGCAAGTATTGCTTTACTGATTAAACCCTGATCTAATGAAGCGAGAAAAATTACCTTCCGGATATACTCGATGTAAGTCAGAAGCTAACCAGCTAGTATCAAGGTCAACTATGAAGCGTTCGCCAATACTCGAATAAGACAAAGCGTGGAAAAGTATTTCTCCTAACAGCAAGTATTGCTTTACTGATTAAACCCTGATCTAATGAAGCGAGAAAAATTACCTTCCGGATATACTCGATGTAAGTCAGAAGCTAACCAGCTAGTATCAAGGTCAACTATGAAGCGTTCGCCAATACTCGAATAAGACAAAGGGTGGAAAAGTATTTCTCCTAACAGTAAGTATTGCTTTACTGATCAAACCCTGATCAAATGAAACGAGAAAAATTACCTTCCGGATGTACTCCACGTAAGTCAGAAGCTAACCAGCTAGTATCAAGATCAACTGTGAAGCATTCGGCAATACTCGAACAAAGCAAAGCGTGGACAAGTATTTCTCCTAATAGAAGATATTGCTTTACTGATTAAACCCTGATCCAATGAAGCGAGAAAAATTACCTTCCGGATATAGGCTACTCGATGTAAGTCAAAAGCTAACCAGCTAGTATCAAGGTCAACTATGAAGTCTTCGCCAATACTCGAATAAGACAAAGCGTGGAAAAGTATCTCTTCTAACAGCAAGTATTGCTTTACTGATCAAACCCTGATCAAATGAAACGAGAAAAATTACCTTCCGGATGTACTCCACGTAAGTCAGAAAACTAACTATTATCAAAGTTAACTGTGAAGCATTCGCCAATGCTCGGGCAAGACAAAGCGTAGACAAGTATTTTTCTGCCCGTTTTTTAGGACTTCCTGGAAACTGTGGCTATTAGCCAACCACACTCGGAAGCGCCGAGAGGATTAACCTGCCAGCCTGTCCCGATGAATGACCTACTAGTCCTTGGCTTACAGCTGTTATATTTAGTTCCCATTTACTGAAATGTTTTGATTTTTGGAAATAAGTATCAAACACGATGACATTATCGATTAATGAATATTGTATATAATTTAAAATAAATATAGGGAATCCATATTTGTGTGTCTGTTGTGTGTGTGTGTGTGTGTGTGTGTGTTTGTGTGTGTGTGTGTGTGTGTGTGTGTGTGTTACTGTGTGTGTGTGTGTGTGTGTGTGTGTGTGTGTGTGTGTGTGTGTGTGTGTGTGTGTGTGTGTGTGTGTGTGTGTGTGTGTGTGTGTGTGTGTGTGTGTGTGTGTGTGTGTGTTACTGTGTGTGTGTGTGTGTGTGTGTGTGTGTGTGTGTGTGTGTGTGTGTGTGTGTGTGTGTGTGTGTGTGTGTGTGTGTGTGTGTGTGTGTGTGTGTGTGTGTGTGTGTGTGTGTGTGTGTGTGTGTGTGTGAGAGAGAGAGAGAGAGAGAGAATCGCATAATTTTCTCGGGCGCTTCCGAGTCTGGATTACTTATATCCTGATAAGTCATACTTATTTATTAAAGAAAAGTCGTAAGAGTGTAAAATGATCAATCAGTACAACAAACTAATAACTGGTAACGAATTCGAATTAACGAACACATAAATATTAGTAAATAATCTAAGTTAGTTTTATACAACCGAAAAGTGAAGTATTTCGATAAAGTAAATATTGACGGGGTGGATGGTGACCATCGAAAAGCTGCGGTGAGAATGGAGCCTCATTAAATAGTAGGCTAAACAAAGAAAATACTTGAAACCTGCTAAAAACCAAAAGGCTTTCGGGAAAGTTTTAGGCCCTAATATTGAAAAACATTTTGGAATTGCAGCGTAAACAAATAAAAGCACAATCTGGACTGAATTCGCCGACAAACGTTGATTCAAAAATTTTTAAACGAACTGAGAAACGTATTTACGAAAGTTCATGACTACATGCGAAAACTGACGAAGTTAGGCTGAGAACCGCCTACAAGTGGGTATCCAACGTGGTACAAATTGCTCCTTTATTTATTACGTTTAAGATGAAAGCATTTGATATTGTTAGTTAGAACTTGAAACATACATTGACAACCTTCGGGATCGTAACAACCACTATAAGGACCTGTAGGTTTTAGTAAATTTGTGTATGGATTTTTAGTAGTATGTTTAGATGGATAATAGGGGAGGAAAAACTAAAAACTGTAGTTTTTCTCTTCTTTAAATTATAGCAAACAACTTTTAAAAAAATGCATTTCCATAAAAGATGTAAATGCAGTAAAGAAAATAAATGACCGGCGTGTCCTTCAAGATAATTATTGTAGAGTGTGAGTGTATTTAGTGCCTATCCTACCTATACTTTCCAGAAAGAGGCGGGTATTCGCGTTCTTGCCGCAATAACTCGTAACCGAAGCTAAAGGTGACATTTCAGAGTCTCTTCCTAATGTCTACCTAAATCTCACCAAATCCCCACCTATTATAAAACCAACGTGCAAATACGTTTAAATAGAGTAGGCTATATTTTTCTGTTAGATCAACGTAAAGTATCGCGTGTCATGCACAGATCGAGTCCATCAAGCGACGCCAGCCTTGTGCTCTCTACTTCAATTCCTTCCGCTTTAGCAAAATAAAAAGTAAACTAACTTACGAAACTTTACCTCAACTTGATTACTCGGATTTGTTATTTGCGCTGAGGTTTCTTGTTCCTTCTATTGTTCTGATACTAACAATGAGGCGCATTACTATATATGGGTTTATTGCCAAGTCATTAGGATTTGGTGGCTATACAGTATTTTGTATTGCAAAGTACAAAATATTCACTGAAAATGCGAATTTTTTCTCTGAGCTTGCTCAACGAAAATATTACATAATTCTATTGTCTTCTACAAATTTTCTTGATTTTAATTTGCTAATAATCTTTTTAAGTTTGTTCTAATCAACTTGCATGTCTATAATATCTCTCAACGATTGGCATTGTGATATTTAAACTGATGTACAATTTTATTGGATTTTTCACCTAATAATAGTAAACAACAGCCTTTCATTTTTCTGTTTTTTTAAGTTAAAGAACACACTTAGGCTAAGATCGATTGTGAGATATGCAGGGGAGGAGAAAGGATTATGTATGAGAAAGGAGAATATGTAGCGGAAAGTAATATGAAAAAGAGCACAGAAAATCTGGAGGAGATATGTTAGACAGACAGAGAGAAAGAGAGAGAGAGAGAGAGAGAGAGAGCGCGAGAGAGATAAGAGAGAGGGTGATTTGTAGAAGAGGGGATGTAATGTAAGAGAGAAGAATATATCCGTGCCCCAGTTTTTACATAAGCCAGACAGGGAAGTCTTTCTTCACACGCTACCAAGAACATATAAAAGCACTAACAAACAATAACTACCAATCAAACTTCGCCGATCACCTCAACTCCACGAAACATGACTACATAGACATAACATCTAACCTACAAATTCTTCATAAACAACACAGATATAACCAACGCTACACAACCGAACAATACGAAATATACAGACACTTCAAACTACACCCTACACACATACTCAATACACAATTACATTACAAATCACACACATTTTGACATCATAACTTCTAATAATCACAAAATACACCCACACCACCATAACATCAAACCCCACCCTAATACCCTATTCTACGTAAACCTTGAGATCAGTTACGGGCTGAGTTGACAATGGGGCGTCCTCAACAAATATAAGTGATACTATAGGCAAGTTTATAAATATTTACAAGGGTTTAGTGAAGAATATATACAAGAGAGGGACATATATAAGAGAAAAAGGATGATAGAAAGGGAGACACATGTAAAAAGGGAGATATGTAGGGAAGAGGGAGATATACAAGGCAGAGACAGATCCGTAGGGAAGAGGGACATATAACTCTGTACTACGCCATTACGGTGATTAGTTAAGTTGACTATAACCATGTTTACCGTTTGTAGATCGTAAGTAACTAGGCCCTCTCCTTAAACATCCGGACAAGAATAATTAGTTGGATACTATTACCAAGAATAGAGTATAACGTTGCATATATCCGAGATAATATATGGATCGAAAGAAGAAGGTCTGGTTGAGTACAAGTAAAATTGGTAACTTATCCCCCCTTGTAGGTAAATTATTACCAGGGGTAAAGTTGTAATTAGGGCCTACTTATCCAGGATAGCAATACCAAACCAGTAAAGTTGGTAACTTATCCCCCCTTGTAGGTAAGTTATTACCAAGGGTAAAGTTGTAATTAGTGCCTACTTATCCAGGATAGCAATACCAAACCAGTAAAGTTGGTAACTTATCCCCCCCCTTGTAGGTAAGTTATTACCAAGGGTAAAGTTGTAATTAGGGCCTACTTATCCAGGATAGCAATACCAAACCAGGTTAGACCTGTTTACTGCCGCTTTTGTCATCATTTTATTACACAGCGTTTCCTTCACTTTTCCTCCTTATTTTTTGTTGTTGTCATTTTCTCTTCAGGCCTATTTAAACGCCTAGCATTATCATTATCGTAACAAATATCTCATTTCTTAAGCCCTTGCTTCTACCCCATCCGTCTCTAACCTTGGCAAAGCGGACGTGTTTGGTTGCTTTTAGCAAGAAGCACATGATATACGGATCCGATTCTTGCATCTTGTAAACTTCGGCCCTTGTATCTTCTCCAATTTCCAACGTAATCATTATCAAGTTATGCTACACTGAATGACTTCTGACCAAATTAGTACACTAAGTTAATACTATCAATATTTTAGTCGTTTCCCCGCCGTAGTGTACAGTTTCCACTTTGTTTTACACGTAGACTATATTGCTTTATAACTTCTTAAATTTAAACTTTGCCAAGTAATTCACAAAAGACTTAAAATAACTTAAAGCTTTGCTGGCACGAGCTAATTCGAGATGAGCAGCAGGTCTATGGACAGTTACCAACATTTAAAATAAGTCAAAATTAGAGGAACAGTTAAGAGTTGGACGACTTTTGTTCTAGAATTTAGGTTTAGTTGTTCTCTAAACATTGCGTAAAATATTGACAACAGTAGCCCAGCAGAGATTTCCAAACACAGTTGCCACATTGTGCGTAATATTCAACTCAGTTTCAGTTCTTCTGAAACACAAAGCTATTACAATAGGTTTCCCGAAACAAGGACCTTTGAGTTACAACCCGAGTTGATAAAAAGATCTTTCGGAAAAGCCGTCCAAGTTTAAAATCAAAATAAATGTTCCTTCAGGCAAGTTTAAATATTTGGAATGTATACAAGAAGCCTAAGTTCTCTATGGAAGAAAATCGTTTCCTGAATCAAAGCATCTACAGATATCTGAAAAAATAGTAGAATTAAAATCAGAATGCTATTTTGTACGTCAAGATATCTCCGCTGTCATAAAGCAGACCTTTCTTTACATCTATAAACAAACTCAGATAATGATTTTAAGTTGCATCATTCTTGGCAATAATGTACAGCATGGTAGAGTGCATTCAAGTCACGAATTTTACTAGAATCCACGAACACACTGAAAATAGCGTTTCAATGAAAATGTAAACAACATATACATAGACGCTAGGCCACGTTTTATTTAAAAGTGACACACCTTGAATTAAAATTTGTAAAAGTTCTATGCCGACACTCACTGCATTTTACACCTCACATTCAACAATGGAACTCTGATCTAATCACTTTGCGTCGGTGAATAATTGTGTTGGACGTGGATTGGTGACCGCTAAGTTCTTGTGTATAATTTATTAGTTCTAATATGCGTAATCGGTTAATATAACCAAAACATAATCATGCTTTACTGGACATACTGTCAGTGTTGTTGTTTAAAACCTACTTATAATCTAACTAGTAAAAGCATACTTATTTGTCCCCTACATACACTCCTAGATATGCAAGTTGGTTGCAGAAAAAAAATTTGGATCTGGCGCCCGGGGGAGTGAAAACTTTTACAGCCACGTCTACAGAAATTTTGAGTTGAGAAAAACATCTAATCTTGCGATTGAAAAATCACCTAAACATTAGTTATAATATAACAAACAATAATACAAAAATTTGTGTATGTAAAACCAAAATTTTAACTACAAATAACAATTGTGTAATGATATGGTAATAATGGTAGTTTTCAATGAAAATCGCCAAAAATATGAATTTATACAATTTTCATTCAATAGGCCTATATTTATATCTTGAATTGAAGAACATATTTAATAAAGACTAATGCTAAAATAATGTAGGTAACAAAAAACATTTATTAGATGTTTACTAAATACAAATTTTTTTAACAAATTAATTTGAAATCAGTTCTTAAAAAGTATCGGACGTGCCTAAGAATGTTTTCGTTTCAAAAATTAGTTTAAAAATACATAACTTAATATTATTGTTATATTGAATTACTTGTATTGTGAGATTTGTCAAATTTTAAATACATTAATATAGTCTATTTATTAACTGATCAAAACTATTTAATAAAACCTTTTCCCATAACAATGTTCAATAAATGTAACATAAATACGTGTAAAACAGCTGTTCTACAACATTACCTATAACACAAAATCAACTGTTGCATGAAACCATATATTATTATTTGTTTCACTCATAGCGTAACCTGACGAAAATTATACTGTCGCGAAATTGTATGTTTATGTCCATCTAATAAATAAGTTTTTGTAGGCGTTGCTATAGAAGTTTTCACTTCAAAAATCTGTGAAAAAACATCGATTATATTGTTGCTGTGTTACAAATATAGAGAATTTTAAAACAAATTAACACCAGTAAAACAATCTTGGTTTTTGCATAAAATAGAAGAAGTTAAAAAGAATTTGAAATAAGACCCCCCCCCAACTTAATTATTTATAAAACACGAGCTCCAGTTTGCTACAACAGTTCTATAAGCACTTCTTTAGCCTAATTTCTTATCAACAACCATACATTATGAAATCGTGTGCCAGTTACCGTGTACTAGCGTTTAATTTTATTAACAACCTTTCATTGCTATAAGCCTATCCGAAAAGAACAGCTGTTCAGTATTTTAGGCTTTTACAAGATATTTAGGCGAGATGCACAATTAGCACAAGAGTAGCCTAAGTATTCGTAAGTCTATAAAGAGGCAGATAGATTGATATATATATATATATATATATATATATATATATATATATATATATATATATATATATATATACATATCATAGAGAGAGAAGAGAGAGAGTAGAGAGAGAGAGAGAAAGAGAGGACACAATATCACCTATCTCTAAAGTCCGACATTGACTATTCAATGCCTCTTGGTACGACATTCATCCTTTAAAAAACGCCAACTCGACACTCACCAAACACTGCCAGTTATTTTTTTCAGTAACGCGAGCTAAATTCTCGCTCACGGCTTTTATTTGTCTTCAAGGTTCAGTTTTTCGTGTTGAACAAGGCGCATTTTGCGTAGTACAGAATTTGTAGAAGAATAAAAATATGGACTACAACATATGGCTACTGTTGTATAATACACTACGAAAAACTAAACAGTTTTAGATGTACACTGTCAGATATGTAAAAATAGATTTCTTTGGTTCTTGCAAGATCCTACGTTTCCAAGAAATAGGTGTTCACAGTTAAATGGGAAGCCGTAGTCTTTGCCCTCGTTGGTTCTTGTGATATCCAATATGACTAAAAATCAGCTGACAGTTCAAAGGAAACGGTCAGATGGAAAGTCGTAAGTTTAAACCCGTCGGTTATTACAATATCCTATGTTTCCAAGAATAAATGTTCACGGTCAAATAGGAAGACGTAGTCTTGAACATATGATTAAAGTGCCTGATGTTAACTATCAGATTGAAAACCTCAGTCCTTACACTCCTTGGTTCTTGCAGTGGTTTATGTTTCCAAGAGCATTTGTTCGGATTAGAAATGTCTTTGAAATAGCTTGCTCTTGAAAGATCCTATAGTTCCAAGAATTAGATATTCACCGTCAAATGGATAATCGTAGTTCTTGAAATCTTTAATTATTCCAAGACAATAGGGCGATATTTCAAAAGATTTCGTGGTTAGATAGAAAGCCGTAGTCATTGAACTTGATGGTACTTGCAAGAGTTTATGTTTCCAACGAATATGTCTTCACAATTAGACATGACACAGTTCTTGAACCCGTTGGTCTTTTCGATATGGTATGTTGCCAAGGATTGTATGATCAAGACTACATGGGTAGCCGTAGTCCTTGAAATTGTTCGTTCTTCTAAGATTCTATGCTTTCATGAATCCATTCTATGGTTCACGGTCAGATGGGAAACCGTAGTCCTTGGACGGTTAGTTCTTGTAAGAGCCTATGTTTACATGAATTAGATGTTCAGGGTCAGATGAGTAGCCTTAGTGCTTGAAATAGTTTTATGAGAATTAATTGTACCAAGGATTAAATTTTCAGGGATTATACTCCTTGACTTTCTTGCTTCCTACAATATTCTGTTTCTAATGATTATTAGAAACACGGTGAGATTAAAAGCCGTTATCTTTTACCTTTGTGATTTTTGAAAGATCCTATGCTATTAAGGATTGAATGTACGCAGTAGATTAGTCCTCGAACTCATTTTTTCTTGGACGTACTTACTCATGATTAGACGCGTTTCAAGGACCTTTGCTTCATGATTAAATGAGATGCCGTTAGTTTTTAACTCGTTGGTTCTTGCAAGTTTTATGTTTCCAAGAAAAAGATGTTCATTGTCAGATTGGTAACCGTAACCTTTGAAATTGTCGGTTTTTGCAAAATCATATGTTATTAAGTAGGCTTTTAGATGTTAACTGTTACACGGGAGCGTTCGTCCTTGAAGTAGTTGGTATTTGCAAGATCCAATGTTTACAAGGATATAAAATAAATTCGCGTAATCGTTTGTCAACAAATGGAGTACCATGAAACGTACCGCACCCACTTATGCAAAGAAGTCATGTCTCGAAATGCAGTACATGCAACTAAAGTTTCATAATGTTTGCTGAGTTTTTAACTTTACACAATTATTGCAATAACATCTTAAGTTTTGTTTGTAGTAATTAGTAATCAAGTCTGTGATGAAGAGTACACAACGATAATTGAATAGCCAGTGGATTTAATATTGCAGGCGGCGTCTTGCCAATTACAATTTAACTTATGATCATTATAAACCCTAAAACTTATTGTTTTAAATTAAAAGGCAATATTTTTATTCTTTGATATTTGTCATATGGTTATGGCAGATGTGGACTGGAAGAGTTGACTAGTTATCATACTCATCAAAGATATTTATTTATAATATCGGGCAAATAGTTACTTATCATGTTACCGTTAAACAAAAAGCATAAGCAACAAGTAAGCATTGATCCTCGAGTGTCATCCCATGTCCTCCTACACAACTATTGTGTGAGCGACGCGACGGAAGGTTAGCATGACTAACACTTCTGTTAGGGATAATTTGCAGTTTGTCCTACGCAACATGTCCATACGCGATGAGCAAATAAATCCTTTTACGTTCTGTGTTACAGAAACTTTGAAGTGTCTACGAATCCAATGTTACTCAATAGTAATTATAGTTTCGGTACGGGTCTACGCCTGGTGTCGTTAAATTTAAACTCGATCTTAACCTGATCGCAAAGCTGACGATCATTCACGTGCAGTGAAGACTAAATAAGAAGCGTGATATCCTTCAAGAAATTATTAATTTTTCACCTTCTTACAAGAAAATAGGGGTCGGTAAGAGTACAATTTTCATTTAAGGTTATGTAATGTGGACCATATAAACATATGACGTAATCCATTTTTTAGTCATTTAGTATCTCACCTCTTCCATGTAACACAATAAACGGTATACTAATCCCCCCCCCCAGTGTTAGGAGAGAAACCGTAGATTTAATTAAAACAAATATATATATATATATATAACTTGCTGTTAACGTAGTTATTTTTTGTATCATGCACACATTTTTGTGTACAGAACACGAATATCAACCTTATTTTCTTCAGAAAGCGTCAAAAGGTTAATTTTTTATAGCATTTTAGTTGAGACTACTTTTTAGGAGACTTCGTACTACGTTTACCTATATCAAAATATACCTAAAAAGTATCCAGTTCAGATGGATTTGGTTGTAAGTTTATACAACATTACTGTCAAACCAATCTACACGTGTAATGTAAGAATATAGATCACGTGACGTCACCTAGCATAAGGTATTTCACGGAAGCAGACGTCTAATTATTTACCAAATATAAATATTTACCTTTTCATTAAGTGGTAAAATAACTAAACCTAACCTAACGTAACTTTAGCGTATTTTGGATGGATAATAAAGTTCATATTTGTGTTCTACATGCCAAAACGAGTATATATAATGAAAACAAAAAACCTCGTTAACAGCACGCAATATTTACCAGCTTTTGATCATCACTTAAAGTGTGATCCGGTAAAGACATAAATGAATCGACGTTTTAATTTTCAAGCAAAATTTATAAAAAAGAACTCTACAACCCTCTATTAAATAAACTTCTTAATGAATAAAGCGTCAAAAAAATAACTAACTTCTAGTTTAGTGTAATAAATAAAAATTAAACATATCGTTGTTAATTAAAACAACACCTTGGTAACAATCGAAAAACTGTATACAATACAAGTAATTGAAGAATAAAGTTTTAAAAGGTTAGATAAGTTAAAGTCTACTAAAGTTTTAAATTTAAAGATTGTCATCGATCCAGGCTGATCCTATCGAACGTGATAAGGTTTGGATTTCTGGCAGTGTACCTCGTCCTGCTTTTCAGTAGTGACTTCCTCAAAACCTCTTTCTACACAATTTTCTGGAATCCATTCAAGGACTGAAAATCCAGGAATCTCACAGAGCAGAAAATTTTCACGACGTTTATAAGCACGCTTTAGTTTGACTTTGTTCTTGATTTCTCTGACATACAGTGAAATGTTAGAGAACTGATGGAGGAAAAATATAAACCACAGAAAGGGCACGAGCGTTTTTTTTTTTACTTTAAAAGAATCAATCAATATGTGTTTTTATATTTTCAGTTGTGGTCTCGATCTAAACCGCTGTTGGTAGTTATTTCCATTTTTGGTGTTACGTAACGCTGGCCAGACCCCCCTCTCCCCCAAATAAAGCAGCCTAACGCAACTTTGTACCTCGAAGTGCGTTGCATAATAGGCCTATGTGTTTGACCCCTTTCCTGTATGGAATTCTTTAAGAGTATCTGTTTAGGAAACCCGAAAGATAACGTGATAGATTTTTAAATGTTCCAAAGGGATGAGTTTACAATTTCTCAGGAATGAAAGAATAAGCTTAAAATGAACGCTTTACACTTTATTATAAAAAAAAATGTTCTATAAATGTTTTTTCGTAAACGAGTAGATTTCGAGACAGATAGTCAAAGTTTATGACATTTCAGCGGAAAAATACAATTGATTTTTCACAACTAACTTGAAAAACACCAAATAAAATCACCTCGGAACAAACGATAACGAGGCATTTACGATTTGACATTTATCTGTCAGCCTTCCCTTACAGCGTCCGATATGAAATACCTTTTTAATTTTCACTATAATTCGATTAATTGAAAACGTTATGATATTTATTCAAAAGATTTTCATCCTAGAAAGAGAGTCAATTAACAAATTTTGCAACGAAATTTCCAGTTCAGTAGACACATTTCAGACTACTTCCCGTCATTAAAAACACTTCAGAATTTTCTTGGTTTCCAGATAGGGTTCCATCTTGGTTTTATTTTCTTTCTTTCTGATTTTGTTTGGAGGTTACTCTTTCTCGTATAATCTTCTGACCTTATGTCTTGAACTTTAATGCATAGACTATAACATCAATTTTGTCAATTGAGGGAGAGGCCAACGCACAGAACTGTTAGACGCCAGTTGTTATGATAATAATTAAAGATGATGAACTGAACATATCGACTGCTGGTGGTACATACAGCCTGCTTTCCTTAGCTTGTTTTTTTTCAGTTAAAACGCGACGGCGTCGTGTCAAAGCAAAAGAACTACGTTCGGCAAAGTTTATGATGTTTTTTTACTCTTTAATGTGTTTTCCTTTTTTATTTTTAACTTAATATTTGTGTATATTCTGTTTATTTCTTGTTCTAAGTCCTAGACTATCTCATAAATATAAATAGTTACCGAGTAGACGTGTATCTTTAAACGCGACATAGCAAATTACGTCACGAACCTATTCCACAACCCAAGTAGGAAATAATCTTTCAATACAAAAGAAGATGCATCACCTTATTCCATCCCAGATACTGCCCACCGGGCAATGTGCTTACATTACTTCATGGACTCTTTGCTAGTAATCAATGTTTATTACTCAGCATACACCTCGTGGGCCATTATAGCCTTAATGATTGGCCTATCTGATGTTTTCTAGGCACCCAGCCTACTCCTGGTAACATTCTGGTGGGACAGAAGAGGGTGGCGACGTCGCTTGCCAGACAGTACGTAACTCGTGGCAAACGTTACTGTGGCAACGACCATCATGCCTCCCACAGGAAAAGCTACTAGCATTAGACAGGTCCTGTAGACATTCCTCTTCTAAATGCTAGGCAAATCCTTCACAATTGAAACCTACTAGACCGTTTTCAGTGTTGACAATTTTATTTATGTTGGTAAAATTATTATTCTATAAGTTTGTAACTTTTTTTGTTAACGTTAAACCATTTTTAATTGTTTTTTCTTGCAAATGAAGCTGGAGCCAATAGCGTTACGTTAAAAAGTATAAATAGCGTAAAATTACATTAAATAGTAGGCCTATAAATAATGTGAAATTACGTTAAAACGTATAAATAAAGTAAAACTGTAACCATTGGTTTTATTTTGTACCCAAAGCTATTCATATTTTTTATTATTTTAAAAAGCTTTTAACAAATATGTAATTAACAATTATGTATCAACAAACGGAACTTTATTTAGGTCTGTAACTCTCTGTACATTATTTGCTTCGGTAGAGATAAGCTCGGCTCTACGTCATCTATCCTAAAATTGCAGTGCGCCTTTTTTAAACTATTAGTATTCTGGACCGAATCGGTGCTCCTGAAGGAAAATGGACGCGATATAGGCCTATAGCAGTTCTATTCAGGAGAAAAGGCACAATTACCTAGGAATCTGGATCCTTATCCTCATGCCCAATAAAAAGGGATATTCATCACCTTAATCCAACCCCAATACCCCCCCCCCTCTCCAGGGAATGTGGCAACATGACTCCTGTCAACGTTTTGTTTTAAATGATCCAAACAATATCAAATTAATACTACATTTTTCAATACTAGAAAAAATATAATTTGGTTTCTTGTAGTTACTAAAGAATATCAGTACGTTTTCGTGGAAATTATGCGAAAAATCAAAATTTATTTTGAAAAAAATTCAAGATAACCTTAAAAACCTTTAAAAGTAATTTCCATCATTTAAATGTGTCTTCAGCTGTAACTCGGCAACTAAGCCAATCTGGACTCGCGTTCACTTCCATCAGTGGCTTTCACCGGAAGTCTAGCTGCATTATTTGGTAAATAGTACTACTCTATACATTCTCCTCGGCATTTTGGGTGGATAACCTCCTTGATTGGCAAAACGTTGAACTTGACGCAAGCCTTACAGCTTACAGCCAGCAGGCGAAAGATGCTAGTCATTATGGCTCTGAACATAGTCCAAGTTACTCCGCAGAAAAACCAAGAAACATGAAAAAAGCTACTACAATGACAAACATAAAATTTAGCGCAAGCCTACAGCCATGGGACCCAAGATGCTATTAGTAAGTAGGGTGCTGTACACCGCCGCAGGTACTACCCAGCAAAGCAAGGACTAGGATAAGCTATGCCACATTGGCAAACATAGAACTTGGCGCAAGCCTACAGCCATGGGACCCAAGATGCTATTAGTAAGTAGGGTGCTGTACACCGCCGCAGGTACTACCCAGCAAAGCAAGGACTAGGATAAGCTATGCCACATTGGCAAACATAGAACTTGGCGCAAGCCTACAGCCATGGGATCCAAAATGCTATTAGTAAGTAGGGTACTGTACACCGCCGCAGGTACTACCCAGCAAAGCAAGGAGTACAATAAGTTATGCTGCATTGGCAAACATAGAACTTGGCACAAGCCTACAGCCATGGGACCCAAGATGCTATTAGTAAGTAGGGTGCTGTACACCTACACCGCCGCAGGTACTACCGAGAAAAGCAGGGGTAGGAAACGTGCTGCTACATTGGCAAACATAGAACTTGGCGCAAGCCTTCAGCTATGAGACCCAAGATGCTATTAGTAAGTAGGGTGCTGTACACCTACACCGCCGCAGGTACTACCGAGAAAAGCAGGGGTAGGAAACGTGCTGCTACATTGGCAAACATAGAACTTGGCACAAGCCTACAGCCATGGGACCCAAGATGCTATTAGTAAGTAGGGTGCTGTACACCTACACCGCCGCAGGTACTACCGAGAAAAGCAGGGGTAGGAAACGTGCTGCTACATTGGCAAACATAGAACTTGGCGCAAGCCTTCAGCTATGGGACCCAAGATGCTATTAGTAAGTAGGGTACTGTACACCGCCGCAGGTACTACCCAGCAAAGCAAGGAGTACAATAAGTTATGCTGCATTGGCAAACATAGAACTTGGCACAAGCCTACAGCCATGGGACCCAAGATGCTATTAGTAAGTAGGGTGCTGTACACCTACACCGCCGCAGGTACTACCGAGAAAAGCAGGGGTAGGAAACATGCTGCTACATTGGCAAACATAGAACTTGGCACAAGCCTACAGCCATGGGACCCAAGATGCTATTAGTAAGTAGGGTGCTGTACACCGCCGCAGGTACTACCCAGCAAAGCAAGGAGTACAATAAGTTATGCTGCATTGCCAAACATAGAACTTGGCACAAGCCTACAGCCATGGGACCCAAGATGCTATTAGTAAGTAGGGTGCTGTACACCTACACCGCCGCAGGTACTACCGAGAAAAGCAGGGGTAGGAAACGTGCTGCTACATTGGCAAACATAGAACTTGGCGCAAGCCTTCAGCTATGAGACGCGAGATCCTATAGTAAATATGGTGCTGCACACGGCCGCAGGTACTACCCAGCAAAGCAAGGGGTAGGATAAGTTATGCTACATTGGCAAACATGGAACTTGGCGCATGCCTACAGCCATGGGACCCAAGATGCTATTAGTAAGTATGGTGCTTTCCACCGCCGCAGTTACTCCCCATCAGAGTAAGGAGTAGGACACTTGGCAACCTAAGATGCGAGAAAGCTGTGATAACGTTTAAAAGAAGAAAACCGCAAGATATTGTAACTGGTACCTCCTTTACGAAACGCAACAGCAATTTCTGACAAGGAATATTTCAAGTACGCCTACGACATTAACTTTTTATTCGTGATTCAATCATTTCAAACAGCATGTGAAGAACTCAGTCATACTTTTGCTACTTGGCGGTTATTTAACGTACATAAATATTTCGATTATGTTGAATTTAATATGATTAGTCATATATTTCGCTCCTTTTCAAGATATATAGCTACGGAAATATATAGGGAAAACTATACCACAGCTCCAGAAGACTGCTTTTTTAAATCGAGCATTTTGTTGAAGAAACCCCAAAAGCCGAGTGGTGAATAACTTACAAACGTAGGGGGTCATTTTTTTCAAAATTCATTACATATAACAGGTTTTATGTATAAATTAATTATATGAATCGAAATAGAATATACATTACTAAGCAAAGTAAACGCTGGGGTAAAGACAGACTATTTGCAGCAGTAGGCCTGAGTTTTATAAGGGCACTAAGCTTATATTATCTTATTAGCCTAAGTTGCAAGAAACTTTCTGGAATTTGAATTAATCGGTAGCCTAATACGTGTTCAATAAGTATAGGTTTACTTCAATTGTTTTTTCCTTTTATGTATCGATATGTTACTCAAAATGTGAATGTTGCCTATATCTTTGGGGTCTACCTAATTATTTCGATGTGGGCTACTTAAACCAATTTTTATAACTTTGCATTATTCTCAAAACTTTCTTATTAGTCTGTAGGCTATTTCAGTTCTTATTTAAACTCTTTTATTTGTAGCCTCTTTTTACTTTTTCTCAAACAAGCTTCAGGAAAAATAAATTTTACAACATGAACATTTTGACAAATAAAAAATCAAATACAATAGTCTTAAAAACAAATAAAAAACACAAAACTTACAAATTATTCATTTATTTACTCATACGCGTTTCAATGACCAAGTCATCATCATCAGTGAGACTGATGATGACTTGGTCATTGAAACGCGTAGGAGTAAATAAATGAATAATTTGTGTGTTTTGTGTATGTTTTTATTTGTTTTTAACATAACCTCACAAGCTAAGCTCAAAGAATATTTGTTTACAATAGTCTTGGGCTATAAAAGGGAAAGTATGCTTATCCACAATAGAGTGTTATAAAGTGTTTTCAAATCAAGCTATAAGGTTACTGACACACACACACACACACATATATATATATATATATATATAAATTTTATCACAAAAAAAAGTTTTGGGCATCAATTCTTTACCTTATTAATACAGTAGGCCCTATATGGTTGTATGAATATTTTGTTGGCTGTTAACTTTGCGTTAGAACATAAATTGACATAGAGTAGAGAGCTAATTTTATATTGTACAAAGTTAATTTTTAAACTTTTAAATATGGACTGAATAAAATATTCTAACTTTATTTTACAAGAATATTATTGTCTTGGAGTATATTTTTATCAAATAGTTGTAGGGAGCTACGAATTACAATGAACAATTCGTTTCATTTAATTATTTAAATTACAATTAGTTTTAGGTTACAGTAAGATTATTTTTTATTAGGTTTTAAATTTATATTTTTTTATTAATTTCTTCATATTTCCTTGCCCAAATTATTGCAAAAATCTCTACCCTGAATCCTAAACCGTAAGCATCGAAGAAAAAAAGTCATAAGAAAACATTACTCAGTCCTATATATATGGTTAATTTTTTATATTAGTTAATAGCCTATATAATCTGTAAATGAAACAGCCAACTTTTATTTAGTCTCAGACCTACATTTTTGTTGGCTTATAAAAATTCCAAAATTTCTAATCAAAACAGTTAAAATTAGTTTAATTAAAAACAATATAAGGTCAATCAAAACATTTTAAAAGCTAAAAAACACTTGAAACTATAACCCTTACTTGCAACAAAGCAATAACAATCCGAGCATTTCCACTTTGAACTGCAATTGTACTAATTGTTGTTGTAGAAGTATTTCCCGAAGAGCGAGATGATTTAAAATCTGCCATATTTATTCAAATTATTTAACAATTTCACTTCAAATCACTCACGCCCAGTCATAACGTACAAGAATTTAATTCGATCGAATAGTCGTTAACTAAACTAAATAAAAACGCAAAATAACACAAACAAGTATCACCACGTACCGGTTCTTACTGACTGGACCGCAAAACAGCAACAACTGGGCGACCGAATAGAGACGGGAGTAACGGAAAGTCACGAGGTTAGTCGAACTCAACGATTAGCATTGCTTCGGAGGTTATGTCTTACAACATAGCAGCGATTGTACAAGTATTTTGTAACACAAGAGGATGTATACTGTCTACTATAAAAATTTACTAACAATTAAACACATATGTTGTATTAATTTACTCCCATAAACAAAATTGGTTTTAGCAATAATTGTTCGCTGATTAATATGGTAGAACTACTTTTAAAACTTTTACAAGTATGAAAATATGTGCAAAAATTAGGTCATTCACCTTGATTTTTAATAATTTGTTTCGCCTAGTACAGTAGGTTCTAGAGATCCACTGTTTACGTCCAACTTTAGAACCATTTTAATTAATGAATAAATCTGACTCCGCCATTGGAAAAACCGGGACTGAAATACGATAGTTATTTGAAAATCCTAACTTTTGACTAGACCAAATAGAACAATTATTTAAAATTCCATAATTTCAGAAAAGTGTCTAATAAACAATAGTAGTAATCAAAACAGTAATATAAAATTAATTTTAATACACCAAAGTTATTAAAACGAGATAGATTAAATCTAGGAAATGCTATAAGGACCAAAATGCACTTTTCATAAAAAACTTAATCAGTAGCCTACAGCAAGCAATGTGACCAATTAGGACTGTCCGGCTGGCGAATGATTTGATGAGAGAGGGAACAGTTTTCGAGGAATGTAATAAAGTACAATTTCGGAGGTCCGAACGGAGTGTATTAAAATTAATTTTCAAGAGTTGCTAAACGTCCTAATTTCGGACTGTGGATAAGTAGTACGTTCCGAAAACCAAGATGGCGACCAACAAATCGTATATAGTCTTCTTATAATATCCGAATGTCGTGATCGTTATTTTTAAATCAAATAACTTTCCTTAGTTTCAATGACGTTTTTAAATATTTTTCGCTGTATGAAGAGCCGTGCAAGAAAGATGTCCAATATAGAGAACAATTCACCTTGACTGAACAGAGAGGAAAACCGTGCGAATATCGTGGCAAGTCATTTTAATGTCTAAATTATTTATTAAATTTAACTAATTAATTAATTCAAATATATTATATATACATATATATATATATATATATATATATATATATATATATATATATATATAATAATAATATGCAAAATTGTTCTTAAAAAAATAGTTAGTTAAGACGTTATTAGATAGTGATGAATGCCCATTTCATATAAATCCATGGTTATCAAAAATTAATATTCATTTATATAATTTAGTTCTAAAATAATAAAAAGAAAATGTAAACAGTTTCATTTTCTATATCAATTCTTTTCTCAAAAGTATCATGTTATTTGCAATACAAATTAATGCAAACAACTCTTATTTTACACAAATAAAATAATTATAATTAGTGGTTACAGTTAGAAAAAATACAAACATAACCATCGCTTACCACAGCCAAAACTGTTCTCATGTCATCTTAACATATATATCAAACTATTTTATTGCATAACCATAGTCACTCATTCAGTAGTGTATAGAGGAATGGGGGAAAATGGGCCCAGCCCCTCCCAAAATACATAAAATTGATAATTTGTATTAGATATTTTAATAAAGACGATTTTAAATCAAATGATTTAATAATATTTAAGGTAGGATTTTTAAAAGCAATAAGAATATAAGATAGAAATTATTACTTTGGTTAAACAAATTAACATAATTTCATTTAAAGTAATTAATTTTGTATTATTTTCATTAATTTTTGTTTTGAAAATTTGTGTTTGATAAAAATTATAGTTGTAATTCACTACATTTAGTATTGTAATATTATCACGCTCGAACTTTTATTGCCTAATGACACTTGACACAAGGTGTGTGGTCTCCCTAGTAAGGAAAAAACTCAGGATATTTTTAAATTAGTTTAATAGTATGCTTTCTTATATAAAAAGGTTAAAGAGTTTACTCATATAACCAGGTTATAAAGATTGAAAGTTTAAAGTCAATTTATAAAATATCTTTAGTGGTTGCATTTTTTTGAGTGAATGTGTCTATTATGTCATCAGACACTATCTCTTGGGTTATTTTTTCCTCAATGGTGACCTGAGCTAATGATGTCAATTTGTCTTGTCTGATTGTTGATCTTAAAAAGGTCTTTACATGTTGAAGGATGGAAAAATCTTTCTCCTGTACAGTTTGCACTGAGAACCATTCTTAAGGGAATGCCAATGTTTAGGTGGACATCAACTGGATGAAAATGATGGAAAGCCTTGGTAATGTTGATTCTGTTCAAACTCTGTTTTTCTTTCTCAGTATTTTGTTCTAAAAAGATCTACAGATATAAACACTCATCTAAAACAACAAGGAGATTCGGTATACCAACTCAATAATTCTTCTGCATATTTGCTAATTTCTGAGTCCCCAATGTTCATGGATCTGAGTCATGTTCTAGGCTTACTGGTAATATGAAACTTTTATGAACAATAAGTAATAAACACTGCAAAAGGAATATAAACCGTTTTTTTTAAGCTAATCTTAAATATATTTTTTATAAATAAATGTTATCATGTGCCTTGAGCACCTTGGTATGATACATCATCCCTAAGCTTGAACCATGTGGTAAATCCAGGTTTGTATATTATCAAAGTAAGAAAAATGTTTCCTAAAAAACTCGAAAGTAAAATGAATATGTTTTAATTGCTTTTTTGTAGAAGAGTAATGTTGAAACCCCCTTCTGAAATCAAAACTTACATTTGCTACTGCACCTGCAATGCAGCTAAAGTGTACTTTTCATAAAAACTTAATATTTTTTCCTATAATAGATATTTTATATCCATATTCTTGGATATATTAAACTGTAGGATATATTAACATAGTGAAAAATTACATTATAAATGATTATAACAAAGGTAAATATCAAAATAGTGAACTCAAAATCTCACAAATTTACCTACTACCTTTGGTAGTAGCCAAGCACTGAGGAAGGTGACTTCGTCGCCGAAACTAGTTTGTTGTCTGTGTGTTTATTAAAAACTAATTTTTTGTGAGATTTTGAGTCCACTATTTTGACTTTTACCTTTGTGAATAGTTCTCACTAGCTAAGCTCTAAGTAACTACAATAAAAATATTGAAAAGAACCCCAATACCACAAAAATAATAAAAAATAACAAATAAGACAAGTTACTTAAGATTAAACCCTTATGTACATTTCGATGACCATGTCATCATCATCAGAGGGTCTAGTTACAAAACACAATCTAGCACACAAGAAGTTACAAACTAAAATGATTTTGTGGTATTGGGGTTCTTTTCAATATTTTTATTGTAATATATTGTACCACTGTGCTCTTGATATTGTGTCTAAGTAACTAAATAAATGATTATGTTTTAACAAGAGTATGTTAAAACTTACTTTAATGTAAGTTTAAACCATATTTTTATCACTGTTTTTCACACATTTTAAAATCACTTTTGTCTTGTTTATAACGCATATTTGACTAACATGTGTGACAAGGAAAATGTTGAATTTAGCTCAGCCTCTGCGGAGTATTTCCCATGCTGCCTTTGTTTCATGCTAAACAGACTAAAAGAAGTACCAATGTCCACCAAAAATACCAATTGAAAATTCTTCACAATTAAATAACTAACACATGAAAAGGATACAGTAACACACTTTTTACACTTTTTAACAACTAACACATAAAAAAAACAACATAACAGAAGGAAAAAGAAATTCATCTTACTCACATACACAAGAAAGGTCTTAAGCTAAGTATAAATCACATATACTCTTTGACCACATTAATTAACTCCTGCTTTTAAAATCGGTGCCACTCAGTTCAATAATGCATCTTTACAGCCAACCTAACACTAATGATGATTGCAGACATTAGTTGAAAATGTTCTGTCTTAGTAAATTAAAATGATGACTTAAAATATAAATTCATGAAGGTTTTAACATTACAAGTTTCAACTTATAATATTTACAGCCTACCATGGACAACAAAATCTAGTAACCATTATATCTTCAGGCACGTATTCAGCTACTTGCTTTGGGGGGGGGGCAATCGATGCATTATATATATATATATATATATATATATATATATATATATATATATATATATATATATATAAAGAACAAAAATCTAAATACAAATACAAGAATTATAATTGAATTTTCAATTCAAAGCTTTTCGTTGGCTAACAGTACCAACATCATCAGGAATATTAAACCTTTCCTGATGATCGTTTAATATTCCTGATGATGTTGGTATTGTTAGCCAACGAAAAGCTTTGAATTGTAAATTCAATTATAATTCTTGTATTTGTATTTAGACTTTTGTTCTTTATTAATAAAAACATACTGCGATATTTATATATAATTAAAAATTAAAAATATTTCAAAAACAAGAATACTTTTAATGAATATATTTAATCAAAGCTTTTCGCCGATAAAATAGTATCAGCATCTTCAGGAAAATAATTATCTAATAAAATATTTTTACAAAATTAAATCATATGTGCTACAAATGACCATATGTTTATAAGTATTGCACTTTATGTAAATTTTTCTATAACATCAATGACTTTATAAATAGTTTGGTGCTTTGATCTTACTTGAATTTGTTCATCAATTAATTTGTCTTTACTCTATGCTTATAAATTTCCAATGTTTCAAATATATTCATTTTTAATCCTTTATTTAATTCTTTTATTAATTTCATATTTTCTATTTCCGGAAACTCGTGTCCATTATTAATACAATGAGTAGCTAAATTTGATTTGAATATGTTTGGTTTGATATAAGCGTTTAAATGTTCTTTGTATCTTTCTTTTCATTTCTTTTTTGTCTGTCCTACATATAATTTATTACAAGTTTGACATTTTATATTATATACTCCATTTCTTTCGTGCATATTATTTTGATTTTTGTTATTGTTTATTAAATTTTTAATTTTATTATCAGTTTTATATGTAATTTGTAAATTTGTTTCTTTAAATAATCTTGTAATTTTATTTATTTCGTTACCAGTAATGCAAAAGTTGTCCAAATATTTTCTCTCTTATTAGGTACAAAGTTATTTTCGAGTTTCTGTTTTCTTATTATATTATGATTTAATTTATCTATAGTTTTTCTTTTATATCCTATATAAATATAATTAGTAGTTATTCTTCCAACACGAACAATTCCGGAGTCAACTGCGAATATTACGCTTGCAAAATTACGTATTGAAAATCACATGTTCGAGACTAAGCTTCACTAGCGCTATCTGTTGTTAAAACGTTTAGACGTTTACAAGGGTATGCCGAGGGAACGTGTCACATTTTCAAATTAAAATTTTATTTTTTATTTACAATAAAAGATGAATTAACTTAAGTAAAAGTCTAATTTAATAGAAAGTCCTAATTTAATAATATATTGTCGATTTTTAACCCAAAGATCTTGAGGGTTGGGGGGGCGATCGCCCCCCCCCCTTGGATACGCGCCTGTATCTTTTATTTTTATAAATTACTACTTTTGGTATCAGTAAGCCAAAAACCACTACTTACTGATATTTTTCAGTAGACACAATTCACACTAGGTCAGTACATTGTTCATTGTCTTATCCATAACTCACAGCATTGAACAATGTACTGACCTAGCAGGTCCGTCCAGAGGAGGGACAAGAAGGCAAATGCCCAGGGGTCCAGCCGAGTTGGTATTTTTTGACTGAGGAAAATAATTACTCGTGTGGAGAGATCCATAAAAGAGATACAAACTTATTATCATTAAAGTATAATAAGTACAATGTACAGTTGTTCAAGCTTTTAATGACAAAGTAATACTCATTAAATGAAATGTTCTATTCACACAAAAAGCAATCTCTTAGATGCTGTAAACGAATGGCACTTTATTTCAACAAAACTAAACATACAAAGATTAGATTCAGTAGGCCCAGTTGGTTTTAACACAAAAACAATAATTTATTTATAATATCATGCAAAATACATGGTTGTATATGCCTATGTTGGAAGTAATGAAAGGACCCTTACTCATGTTTTACCCAGGGGACTGAAATTTCTCTGGGCTGGCCTGTGACCTAGTGCGAAACAGGTCTGCTGAAAAATATCAGTAATTAGTGGTTTTTCTTGCCAAGTGATACCAAAAATAATAATTTAAAAAAAACCTAAAGAAGTACAACACAAAATCTGTGTTCCTTTATTTTTGTTTAAAATTCAAATATTAGAATATAATTCATTGATAGGATTTGAAAAATTGAATACATTTTATTAAATTCATTCTATTAGTTCACACTCTCCTGATATATATCTTGTACACATTTTCAATTGTTAATAAAATACATTTTTGTTCATACAATCAAGTTCAAATACATTTTTTTAAATCTATGGATGACAATACAGTTTTTTCAAATATTTAATTAACAATAAATTATGAAATTTGTTGGGTCCTGCCGGGGTACGAACTGAGAATCTTCATATCCAAAGTCTAGTGCGCCATGGCACTGTGTCAACTTTCCAATTCCTAGAATATTTCTCAAGCTGTATATGAATTCCCCCCTTAATTAGGCTATTGTCAAAACCTCCATTGTACAACCTTAAACTGTTGCCATCGTTACTACACAATATCATAAATAGAGCTTTAGGTTAACTAAAACATTTTTTTTAACCTCAGTAGGAATTTAGTTAATTTTTTTTATATTGTTTTATTTTGACAATTTTTAGCTTTTCTTTTATGAGTTATCAAGGTAGATATTAGGACTATTATTTAATGTCTCTTATATTTAAATCTTACTATTTTCAAATGGTACCAAATTAAAGTTTGAATTTGGTAAATCTTTTATTAGAAACTTTCTTTGGTTATTATTTTCTTAGCATAAAACTAGCTGTAATACTATCATTGCTGCGTGTACTCTTACATACATAACCACTTGTTCTAACCTACTAATGATTTTGTAGGTGATGGTTATAGGTAATGTCCAAAAATATCTTGCCCTTCATTTTAGGGTTATGTTTTAAATTTGGCATGACAAGTCTTTAAAGAGGCTATACTAACTCAATTTTATAGAAAAAAGTGTTTTTTCTTGCTATTTCAATTTTAATGCCATAACATTGGTTAAGAATCTTCTAAAAACCTCTGATTTCCTTTAATATTCTGCAACAGATCATGAATTTTCTGAATCATGTAAGGAAAGATCTTGGGTGAAACGCAAATGGAGGTGATTCTGATCAAGAGCACTTTCAGGCCCTGCAAAGCAGCCAATGACTTTGGATTGCAAGGGCATTGTTGTGAACTTTACTTACATATATTCTAAACTTATTCTTATTAAAATCTCTTGAATTTGTTGATTCCTGTGATAGTTTATCTACCTCTTTTATTCATTGTTATTCTACTTCAAATAGAACTTCTAAAGGTATATTGAGTTTAATTGTGGAAATAACAATTCTGTTTTTCTCAATCACAACACACATGTTTTTATCATGTAAATGTTTTTATTTTTAAATATATAAACATAAAAAGTACTAATATTATTTTTAATAATTACCAATCATAATTTGGTTTTATGTATCATAAAATAATCATGTAAAACAATTATTAATGAAAATGTAAAAATGAAAAGTCGTTTTATGTAAAAATGTTCAAGTATTAAGAAACGTTCTAGGAGTTTGAGAGTAATTTGATGACGTTTAACAACAGTTCTCATTAGGTGGTTAACAGTTAGCACCTAACTGCTAATCATTATAGTATGATGTTTTACTCGATCTGGGGAAACTAAAAGTGGATGTTGCTTCTCTACATAGCCAGGATATCTCTTTAAGGTTTGTGAATACCAACATCTACTTTAGGAGGTTGCATTTTACCTGGTCTGTCATCCATAGCATTAGTGTACATATTTATTTCATTAATTAAATTTTGGTATTCTTCCCCAGCTGAATGGATTAGTACTTTTTCTTTATCATGTCTTAAAGTGTGTAGATGAAGGTGGATTTACACTGAAATTTAGAATCTGTTGTTCTTGAAATGTGTTTTATATTTTGAGTAAACTTTTTGTTTCTAAAATAATATTGTTGTTGTTTAAATGGCTGTAGAAATGATAAAATAATTTAAAGTTTAACTACAGAGATTTCACAAATATATAAATGTGCACACCTACACTTATTGCAATATAAAAAGTTAAAACTGTAAACCTTTTATATAACTGTCCTTTACAAGAAAGTTGAAATTGTTTTATATTGAAAATATGACTGACCTAAAGTCATCTAACATATTTTTATGCCAATTTATAATTCCATGACAATTGGAGAAACATTTATGTTGAACAGTACTAATGAACTGGCTGGCGTTCAATGGTCTTTGATACTTCATTTGGGGTCTATAGTTTTACAATAATAATTAATTCATCATAAATGACATTAGAATGCAAAACACTTACCTTTCTAAGTAGGGGGAAAGCACTTACCTTTCTTTAATTGTAATTTTGTTCATAAGGTTCTTTGGATTTTTTAAAGTTCATTTATGAATTTTTTAAACATTTTGTCTATTACTGTTTTTACAGTCTACTGTTAATACTTCTCATAGCATTAGTACTTTAATTGGCACTTACAACAGTCTGCCTGAATTATTTGTACATAGTCCACTATAAAGTCAATGTCTATTAAATGTTTCTTAGGTTATTTTAAGAAATCTTATGGTAGTCTTCTCAAATATGCCTTATTCATCTGGCCCCAGTTACAAAATTCATGTAATAAATTGTGCCCCAGTTTTATTTACAAATGAAAGGTTAAAAAGAACTATGAAGCAAAGAAACATTATAAAAATTATATATATATACAATTTGTTGATACCATCACACGTTTCCTTTACTATTTACTTTTTTGAGAAGATAACTTCTTTTGCATTAAATTTAAAAAGTTATGTGATCAATCCTCGGAAAATGCAAATAGTTTATTCAATTGACAATAGACTAGCGAGTGCTTTTTGGAAGATTATATCTCTATAGGTGTGAAATTGAACAGAGAGGTTAAATGTTTTTAAACTTACAATATGTGTACCATAAGAGTCATTATGACTCAATGGAATTTACCTTGATCTTTAATTGACTTCAATATCTGAAATAAGAATATCATTTCCAAATTTTCCAAAGTGATGTATTTGTGAAAAGTATTATAAATGGACAGTCATAAAATCATTAGCAATATAATAACATTTTAAAATTTGTTTTTCCAACTATATGTTGTTTTGAATTATAAAAAACAAATTTTTGAATATTCCTAATACAGTTAAGGTTTGTATTGTTTATTAACAATTTAAACTATTTTTATACTTTTCTAAAAGGTCGCAAGTTTTAAAAAAGGTAAAAGTTATAATTCACTAAAAAAGACAAAGGAGTTCCTATAGTACCTGTGTGTATTTTACGATATTGATATTTTTTCAGTTACTTTGAATATTTTAATGAAAATATATACATTTTTGATTTTACACAAACTAAAAATGATATGAGTATAAACTATTTCTTAAAAGTGATGAAAATAATAAAAATTGTAACGGGTAATTTAAATTATGCTGTGTATTAGATTTACATAGAATTATTTAGTATGTATTTGTTTTATTAGGAAATTACAAAAAAATATATTTACAACTGAAAAAAATAGAATAAAACTTCACAAAATCACTACATTCTATATAGTATGCCATTCTCAGCATTTGCTTTATACACTTGGTGAGTGCATTAACCAACCAGTGGTGTATATAGACAAAAATTTCAGAAGATGCCCCAAGCACCTATCATTGGAAAATTTTGGATATTGATGTCTTAAAACACAGGTTTTAGGTATATTTTCGATTTCGCTACAATGATGGTTTATATATATAAAATTATGAAATATATATAAATATAGAAAGTATGGAATCTCAACTTATAGAAAATAAATGTTTGTGTATCTACTATTTTATTATTTTTATGTTTGAAATTTCGGTGCGGTTGAGCCTCCTGAGCCCACTCTTATACACGACCTTGTAACCAACACTAAATTTTAATCATTTACATAAACACTGATCTAATCAACCTGAAGTTGACAACACAAGTTATTTATTGTAAAAAATTGAAAACAACCATGTAATGAGAGAAATTAACCTCAGTAATGTTAGGAATAGGGGAATATACAGCAAATTCCTGACATTACAAGTTGGCAACAAAAATATTTTCCTTACTTTTAGCACTTTAATCTTTAAGTTTTTGATATAATACTTTTACTACTTTGATTAACAATTAAAGAACAACTCAGAATAAAATGATATTATAACCTTTTTTGTAATAAAACACTTTAAAGGAAAAAATAATTAAGAATTTTTTAAACATTTGAATGCAAAAAAACCTCTCATTTAGTTAATTATTGCTTAGAATGAAAATACTTAAATTAGACTGAAAATAAGTGAAATTCTATGTGGCACAGATCTTCTTTTATTAGGGTAAAAAATACACAAAATAATCACATTGTTTTTTTAAAATCAGGAACAAACTAATGTTTGAATTATGTATGAATTAAATATGCGTGTGTGTTTACTACTGCTATATAATGTATTAGTGTATGTAATAATTAGTTTACAATAACATTTCTCAAGGTATTATAGACTAAACGCTTATTTCGGTAATGGATGAACCATATGCCCAGAAAGCGGTCTATTTATATTCCAGTTTAATGGATAATATAACGTCTGCCAGCTTGAAACATATCCTAAATGCAGCTCTAATTTGTTTTTCAATATGAGAAAATACAAATATGATATTAGACAAGTAAATCAATATAATTTGAAAAATTAATTTCAGTTTTTAAATCAAATACTAGCACAGTGCTAACACAAAAGCATTTTAGTCACACTTACAACATTTTAGTCACATTTAGAACATTTTAGTCACATTTAGAACTTATCCTATACAACTGTTAATAGGTGTATAAAAGGCACAACAAATTACAAACATAAAACAATTTATTTGCAAACAACTAAAATTCATGCAAACACAAAAATTCACACCAATAACAAAAAGGTTTACATTATATATTATACATTATTATTTAAATATATTATTATTTCACAAGTATGCAATACAAATAAATATGACTCTCCAACATACCACACATATAGGCTTGTAATTAGTGTAATCTTATGTCATACAGTAATTATTATGAATTCAGGTTTAAAACAATGTTAGTAAAATTATTACAGCCAAGCATTTAAACATTTACAGTTCTTTTGCCTACTTGTAATGTCCAAAACATTTGTATTAATGGTGATGAATTTTTTATACATATAATTTGTACAAAGTTTTTAAACAAAAAATTTTTAATTGGTCAAAATTTAAAACAAAAAAACAATGTTTACTCTAAAAATATCTGGCAGTTATTTCTTACAATTCATCTTAAAATTCTTACAATTATTTAACTAAAAAGACATTTTTGAAAAAAATATTTGTATAAAACAATTATTAATAAACAATTAAACTAGAAAGGAATTTAAAAGCCTAAATGCTTCTTAACTACTGGCAATTACTAAATTCCTAGGCATATATATTGTTTATGAAAACATACTGATGTCAGATATTTTGGGGATTTTTATTTTAAGATGATATTTAACACTTTAGAACAAATGGCATCTAGCTGGAGTATTTATTTTTTTAAAATTTTCTATTATTTTCATTGTTAGTGGCTATTAATACTTTTCTTTATCTCAATATTCTGTATCTAGTTTGTGTTAAAAAAAAAAAACAAACAAACTAGGTAGTATATTTATAAATTATTAAATGTGTGAACTGTAAAATTATATTTTAGATGTAATTATATAATCAATATAAAAAATAAAAATAAGTCATTATTGTCATCTATATTTTTGCAATATTCTCTATTTTCTGTATATATGTAATAGAAATACCATTTTAAATTAATCAAAATACTCCTGTGATAGCATGTCGTGTAATTTGTGGAGGATTGTAATAAAATGTAGAAGTGCAAGCAGAAAGCAGGTTCTGATCTTTTACCTCCTTCATCTGTTGAATCAAAGCATCATCATCATCATCATCTTCTTCTTCTTTTTCTTCTTCTCTCTCGACAATTTTGTTTTCTGCAGGCACATCATCTAATGTCAATTGACTAGATACACCTTCAAGTAGTGGAATGTTTATCTGATCTTTTTGGTGATCAGATGTTCCAGTCTCATATTCCTTTAATATTGTTGTTGTTGTCATGGAACAACCATCTTTGCGAGACAACTTCATGTGACATATTTCTGTTACTTCTTGGTGCAAAGTTACCTATGAAAGATAAGGCAAAATAGTAGCACTATATATAAACTACGGTCAATCTATATGCAATTTTATAACTAACATGTTTGAATTGTCTGAACATTTTCACAATCATCTACACAAACTATATTCTACTCATAATATATTTCTATTTAGAATAAAATAAATTGGTTATTTTGACAAGTAGTTACAACTTTGACATGAAAAGATATTGACATAAATTGTAGGAACCATAAATGTTTAAAACTACTATATCAAATATTAAAAAAAACATTCCTAGAGCTTTCAAAAATATTCTCTTTTAATGTTTATAATGATGTTTTATTTTAATTTTACCTTTTATATTTTGACTATAATTTGTTCATTGACATATATCTATTTAAATATGAACAATAATGATTATAGAAAATTTCTGACTACATTTGTTATTTATTTTCTTAGTATTTGCATTAACTTATAAGGCAGAATTCATATAAAATACACATGCAGGTTTCATAAATGAAACCTAAATATAAGAACAATTAATTTAATAACAGAATTTGAAAAAAATAGTACTTTAAAGGTTTGATTTGCTCAACCTTTTGAATATAATAAATACGTGTTACATATCATGAAGCCTTTTAAAGAATTTTAAATATTAAAAAAAAAATAATTTTAAATTGCAATTTCAACTAAATATAAACTACTCACATTGTCACAATTACTTCAATTACATATGCTGCTAGTATTTCTACAAATAAACATTAATTTTGAAGTTTTGTAGAATAAATTCAAGTTTGAGAGTTTAGGTTTCCTAAACATTAATTGTTTAATAAAGTATGTGTTGATTCCATCTTCACGTTAGCTACTAGTTATTAACAAAAACACTTGTAAATATGTTACACTTGCCTAGTAACATATATAATTATTGAGGACGCCAATTTCGGGAGATGTGTCCTATTGTCAACTCAGACTGTAACTAACCTCAAGGTTTTTGTAGGTTAGGGTGGGGATGAAGGTGTATTTTTGTGAGTGAGTATTACGAGTTATGATGTTGCAAAGTCTATGTGAGTTTGGTGTTGAGTATGTGTGTGGGTTTAGTTTGAAATGTTGGTATATTTCATATTGTTCGGTTATTTATCATTGGTTATTTTTGTTTTGTTTGCGAAGAATGAGTAGGTTTAATATAACACATATTTGTGGGTTTAACCAGTGTTTGGGTGCTTAAAGAGCTCTAACAAACAAAAACACCTTATCAAACTGTGCCGAACATCTCATTTCTCATTTAAGTTCCTGAAAACTTTGCATATTTTTTCAGAAAAGTTTTCTGCAAGAGGTTAAAGTATGTCTAAAGTATTTTATATTGTCTTCATTCTCCTCTGCCAGGAGCATAAATTTTTACTGTCTCCTTATCACTATACCTCAGGTTACTTTCATTTCATAAACAATTTCTTTTCATCTTCATCTTTTATTCTATTAACCAGCTTTAACTAAGTATTTCTAATAATCTATTGCCTCCTACATCTATCACATACATAACATTAGGTACCTTTATTATTTTTTTAGAAATATATATTTTAACATACAACTATATATACACAAAAACACAGCTTCAACATTTACAGGAAACCAACACCAACAGACACACTTATCAACAATACCTCAAACCACCTTATCCACCACAAACACGCTGCCATTAGATCCATGTTCTACAGACTCAAAGAAGAACCAATGACCACAGAAAACATAAACAAAGAACTAGACACGATTAAATATTTGGCATACACAAATGAATACAACCCCACAATAATAGACAAACTATGACACAATATACAAAAAAAAACACTAAAATTATCACTACAGGGAGGGAAAACAAATATGTCACAATACCATACATAAACAGAACATCAAATAAAATAGTCTACAAATTAAAAAAAACAGGATACAAAACTAATAACAAACTACAAAACAAAATACAAGACACCAACAACAAAGATAAACTACAAGTCCCAGGTTGTAGTTTAACCGTACAAACTGCAATAAATTCAACATTTGGAAAACTGGTTGCAGCTTCCAACAAAGAGTCAAGGAACACACAGAATCACCCAAACAGAATACCAACTCAGCATTCTCCTATCACCTAAAAGAAACAGGACACAAATATACAGACATTTACCATAACCTAGAAATTTTACACATCAACAAATAAGGACCACATTTCAACACATAGAACAATATCAAATTTACAAACACACAAAATAAAAACATATTGAATGAACAAACTCAACACAAATCACACATACTCTTTGATACTATTGAAAACCTGCCTTTAAAACTGTCACTGCTTAACCTAACAACAGCTCCAAGCAGAAAATTTAGACACTGATGAAAATCGCCACAGAGTGATCGAAAACGTTCTGTCTCAGTAAGTTTTTACAAAATAAATTAAGGTTTGGATAGTCGTAAACTAATGAAAAAGTGATTAATTAAGTTTCACCGTATTGGACTACAAAAATTCAAGAGACTAATAATTAGTTACATTAAATGAGCAATGGGTATGCACTGTTATTATTAAACTATAAATGCGAAGAACATTTGTATAAACAAAGTTGTTGTTTACACATCCCAAATAAAGCTGACGTTTAGATGAGGGATGAATGGAACTGAATGAACTAAGCCATTGTTTACACAGAAATAAAGAAAAAAAATCAAATATGTATGAAGAAAGTGGTTTTTTACACAACACCTCCAATAAACCTAAATATTGCCATGAAGGTAGTGGTTGTTTATATCACACACCAAATAAACCTAAACATTTCTATGAAGAAAATGGTTGTTTACACCACACCAGAACATTTGTATAGTAATTTTTTCTGAAGGTGTGTTTAGAATTGACATTTGGAAGGAGGTGAGCTTATAACTTATACTTACAAACAAAATTTTTTTAAATACTTTTTTATGTCTTTAAATTCTAATGTTGAAATTAGACACAGTTTAATAAGTTGCTACAGTAAGGTCTTAAAAATAAACTTTCAATTTTTTATTTAAAGCCTTTTCATGACTTTCAGTACATTACCAGCAACAACACTTACAGAAAAAGATAATATGCATAAAAATAACATAAAGAAGTAAAAAAAATTCAATTTGTATACAAAAATATGTACTTAGTTATAAAATGAATACTTTTAATACATAGTAAGTTATTTTTTATTTAATACTGCAGAGAAAGTAAACAATACATTCAAAAAGTTTTTCTTGGCATGAAATATTGCAAAACATGAATAAACACAGAGGACAACTTTACAGTCTGCACACTTGTCTGCACAGATTTATCTTAAAATCATATAAAAAGACTGGCTTTGTTGATGCACTCATCAAACTAAACACCAAGAAGCTATTGAATGTGTTAATATATGTAGTAAATGGAAAATTAGTTTCCAACATTTAGTTGTTTTGTAGGTGAAGTCATTGAATATAATTGTATATGAGCAACCTAATGCACTCAAGTCTTTGCATATCTCAACTAATGTTCCCAAATCTCAACCACTATGTTTACCTTTGTCTATCCTTCTTTAGGTCTTTCTTTCATTTCATGCTTATGTAAAGAGGGTTATCATGGTAACATTTCTCCTGTGATTACACAGTTACCTTTTTTTCATTTTTGTTTGGAGCACAATTATTCTGTGTAGACAGACTTGATTTTGTCAAATACTCTGGTGTCATGGTCATGTACCCATTTAAATAACATTGGGCTAGAATACCAATTATTGAAAAAAAGTAAATGGTTTTTTCTAAGATAAAGCTGCATAAGTGTTTGAATTACTTTTGTTGAAGCTTGTGAACCGGCATACTCAGAATAACAGTTAGTCCACTTCCCTATATAGATTGGGATATCCAAAAGAATAATTGTGTCCTTTACTCAAGAAAAATGTTGGTTCCAAAGAATTTACATTTAGAAAGTATATACTGCTTGAAACTAAGTTTTCCCTCCCAAATCATTAGGCTTTTATCTGTCACTAAGTTTTTATCTGAAGAAAAACTGGAAAAAACATTCATATGAAAAATTCAGTACCAGTACTAGCTTTGAGTACTAGAGTTTACCACGTATATTTGCGGTCAAATTTTCATCTTAATGTGTCATTCTCAGGAGGAGTAATAATCTCCTTTGGTTAAAAATTTTACCAAAAGTGGGAGTTTCTAATAAATGAACCAATACATTTTTTAAGACCCTTGGATTTTGTAGTCCTTTACGTTAGACGAAACTTAATTAAAAACTTTACATTAATTTATGACTATCCAAACTTAAATTTTATGTACTAAATTTTTACTAAAACTTTACTGAGCCAGTGTTGTGTGAGTTTTTACAAATTTACACATAAGTAAAGTTTGGATAGTCATAAATTAATGTAAGGTTATTAACTATTAAGAATTTTTTCATAAAGTGGTATTATGAATAAAGAAACAATAAAACTTGCAGTTTTTGTGTTGTACATCTTGAGGTTTTTATAGAAATTACACTTGTTTGTATTATCTTGTCAAAAAATCATTACTTATTGATTTATTCAGCAGACACGTTTTATGCTAGGTCATACACATACAAAACTCTACACTCACAGATTGACATAGACACCAATCTAAAAATTCATTACATCAATGAAAGCAAAAAACATAACACAGTTGAAAACTATAAGATATATAAACATCATAAACACTATCCACAACACATTCTAAATGACAAAAGACACTCCCAATCAAACACTATATTTGAACACATAATTAACAACTATACTATGAACAATAACACACCACAGACTCACACCAACACAAGACACCTGAGCAACAGTCTTGTTAGTAATTCACAGCGTTGAAAAATGAGCTGAGCTAGTGCGAAACGCGTCTGCTGAAAAAATCAGTAAGTAGTGGTTTTTTGCCAAGATAATAAAAACAAGTGTAATTAATAAGAAACAATAAAGTTCATCAGGAATGGTTTCTACCCAAAGCTACATCTTCAAAAACTCAGAAACATAAAGAAGTTAACTTACCTTGAAACCCAGTAGTGTCAATGATGAAATCAGCATTAGTTTTATTAAACTTAAATATTTTAGGTTTAAATTCATCACATTTATGTTTCCATAACAGGCGCGTATCCAGCGACTTGCTTTGGGGGGGGGGGCGATCGATGCATTATATATATATATATATATATATATATATATATATATATATATATATATATAATATGTGTGTATGTGTGCGCGCGCGCGTACGTGTATGTAAAAATATAGAACAGAAAAAGTTCTTTCTACGCTTGCGTTAGAAATCGGTAGTGTGATAAAGATTCGTAGCAAATTAGACTTTTTAATAAATAATTATTCCAGTTTCGATAACACTTATGGCTAGAGAATATTATTAATTTCATAATAAGCTATTATTATAAAAATGGTTTATTAATTAATATAAGTAGTTATTCTTCCAACACGAACAATTCTGGAGTCAACTGTGAATATTACGCTTGCAAAATTACGCATTGAAAATCATATGTTCGAGACTAAGTTTCACTAGCCCTATCTGTTGTTAAAACGTTTAGACGTTTACGAGGGTATGCCAAGGGAGCGCGTCACATTTTCAAATTAAAATTTTATTTTTTATTTACAATAGAAGACGAATTAACTTAAGTAAAAGTCTAATTTAATAGAAAGTCCTAATTTAATAATATATTGTCGATTTTTAACCCAAAGTTTTTGAGGGTTGGGGCGATCACCCCATCACCTCCCCCCCTTGGATACGCGCCTGCCATAAACACTAACAATTATCAAATTTTGTACTTCCAGAACTAGATTGATCACTGTCATCTGAGTTCCAATCATTGTTACTAATCACACAGGTTCACTACTATCATTCATAATGTCACTAATGAAAGTCTTGAATTATAAAGGAATATAAATTAACAGTACTGAGGTTACAATTTGACATTTGTTCTATATAAAAGTATCTCGAATTGTAATGTTTGAATTTCCTAATTAGAGATTGAAATTGTTGTTTATTTCAAATATCTAGTAGGTTTATGTCTTCGTAAAGTAATTTTATAGAATGTAACTCTTTACTGAATGTAATTTTAATCACAGATTTAAACAGTAAATATTTTCCCCTTTCATAAGATATTTAATGAAAAATTGGGAAATACTTGTAAATATTATTAGACAATTATGCTTTTTTTAAAATATATTTTCAGGAATTGTACAAGATAAGTTCGTAATTCTCATATCAAAAGTTTGTACTTGTCAAAATTTTAACCAAAGAAACTTAAAAAATAGGCTATACTCCTTATTTTTAATGTCAATGTATATTTTATAATTGTGTAATTTGATATTCAATCTCTACACTTAAAATTAAAGAAAAGTTGATGGAAAAGTTCTAAGAGGAAATAGAAATACTTCAAAAGTATTTGAAGAAAGCAATCAATGGAAATGATTATTTGAGACAGAGAAAATTGCAAAATAAAATCTTTTAGATCTTCTGAAAATTCCAAAATTGAATTAAATCTAGTTGGAAAAGAGTAGGTAACTAGAGGACCTGATTAATGTCATATATTTCTGAATTATAGTTTAAAGCTCAACATAAATTACTTTACTTTAATAATGCCTGCACTCATACTCACTTCTCTTTGTAAAGGCTTTTTAGAAACTTGTTCACCTTCTAATTCTTGATCTGAAGCTGGATCCACTTCCCACCATGGTGAAGATGCTTCTCCTTCCGAAGCAGTGTGGAAGGATGATGATCTCGAAGGAGGTGTGCATGTACATTCTGAAGCTGTCACAAAGTCATCTTCAGACTTGCTGTTATCTTCCTGGCCTGATTTATTTTTTGTAAGAGAGGAGTACCATTCCTGAAATTTTTATTTCAGATTATCAAATGATTTTAAAATAAAATATTTTAAACAATAACTTTACTAAAAATCTTCTTTTCATGGAGATAAATTTACTTGTACATGAAATTAAATAGTACGGTATTTAGATGTGGAAAACAGTAGGTATTTATTTCAAAACATTTTTAAGGACATTTTTTAAAATAATATTTTAATCTCAATACAACTTTTCTAAATCCATTAATTTAGTACTTCATGAAATAACAAATAAATTTGTTAGTGTAAAGTTCTTGAGGTTTTTACAAAAGAGTATTTTTCATCAAATAAATCTAACCAAATACTACTTGTATGAATGACTACCAACATTGAACAGTGCACTGATAAAGTGCTAAACAGTGCTTCGCTATATTTATTAAATTAAAAAAATACTCTCCAAGCTAACCTCACTTCAAGCTTGTAAAATAATTCCTCATATTTCACCTAATTTGAAGAAATCTAATATCCTCAATCTTTACTAAAGCCTTGTTATACAGAGTGACACACAAAGAAGTAACCCTGTAACTTAGCTTAGATTTTATAATGTTTATGCCGAATCAAGGGAAATTCCCCCTATTTTTCTCTTACCGTATACAACCTGCAAGTGTGAAGGTCATAATAGCGTAGCAAACACCCCGGATGTAGACTAAAGACCCCGTATTGGCACAAAGTAGTCATATTCAGTGGAACAGAGAGTTTTTATTGTAGAGTGTTATGTCTGAAGCGAGTCGATTCAAGAAACACTTGAAATGCTTTGTGAGAAATACCCAGAGAGTGCTATTCCTGCCAAGAGGATGGTTCAAGTATTGTTATGAAAATGGCATAGTACGAGCCCAATTGTAAATAAATCGAGAAATGAGACTAATTTAGTCTAAACTTCTGTAGTTGTTGCTAACGCCGCAGCTCGTATAGAACAAAGTCAGTAAGTCAACTCGACATTTATCACAGGAAGTTGGAGTGTGACTCAGATCTTGTCAAATAGTTCTACACGATTTTATTGTATTTGTAAATTGTTACAATAATCCAAAATATGTTATAAATAAACAGTTTTCATTTCATTTGTTATGCAGTTTTTTACAGGGCTACTCTTATATGCGCTGCCCTGCATTTCTGGCAAAACATTGACATTGGGATTTTGATGAGGAAACCTAATGCCATGTAAAATGTCTTCACTTGTCAAATTTTTATATTTATCCCAGACAGCAGAAGCTTTAGACAAAAAAAATGTTCCCAATAATAATATTAAATAACTGACAAATTTGATGAGGAGAGAACACAGTACTACATCAGCAAGTGTGAGATCCCAATAGTTATCACCTTCCAATAAATGAAATTTGTGACACGCTTCAAAGTATTTCTTGTACTAAATACCATTGAATGAAAAAAAATATTTAAAGAATGCCAGTCCAGGAACGTTAATTAGCAACAATTGCAAAAAAAGCATTTGTGTTGCTTTGGAGGCAGCCTTAATCAGCTTTATAAGCAGCCTTAAGTATTTGCCATAAATATGCCGACATATCTTCGGTCTGAAACACCTTGCTTTCATAGTTTCCAGTTTTATGACTGTTTGTACCATGTGAAAAATCTCGGGATATCAATATACATTAATGTCTTTGCACATTATATACAATATACATTAATGAATTGACCAGAAACCTCTGTTCGGCTACATAGTTTGAAAAACTCAGTTAGTGATGTTTTTTGGGGAATTTAAAGCTCGTTATAGAGCAGTCTGTCTGTAAAATAAACATGCAGCCCTTTTTAAATATGCACGACCAAATGTATAACCTCTTTCTATTCTCAAATAAACTGAGTAATCTACACAAAATTTTATAAAAATCGGGCCATCCGTTTATGATGAGTTCAGTGACATATACACAGATTATAAAGATATTTATGTATCTTGTACAAATTTTCTAATAAAATACTCTTTATTCCAGTTGAGTGCTGGATTTCAAACATGTAGTCATACAGTTCAAATCTATCCTAAAGACAACTTTTTTCAATTTAATTAATTAATATTAAAAAAAATTTAACATCAAGTATTAACATCAATTGTCATTCACTACAAGTTTATTTGAACTTGAGTGGATGAGTAAATAGTATTTTATTATTGCTTAAAAATTTGATCAATATATTTTTAGAGAAAGTGAGAACTAATAGTGGGAATTGAAAAACAGTTATTCAATAAATATGACACTTAATTTTATATAATGTACTTTTATTATGGTTTACTTCCTAGTTATAAATTGTGAACTTTGCCAATAGTTTAAAATGAAATTTACTAATATCTTGTTAAAAAAAAAACATACCTCTTAATAGAATAAAAACACCAAACAAGAAGTATAAAAACAAATTCTGTATGAGGATAATAGACGACAATTGCAACATTTTAAAAGGCACACTTCAATTCAGAAACTTCTTTGAGATATTTTAGTTTACATCAGAAAGCAAATGAAAATATTTTAAACAATCGTTATTTTTAACCATTTATATCTGATTTTTGTCCATATTTATTTATATTTCAGTTATTTATTGATTGTAAGGTATCAGAATTTAAACATTTAAAGTCTATGATTATGATAGTATCATACATATAAACAACAAACACTCTATGATTCAAATAAAAATATTATATAACTTATTTGATTTTAAAAAAATAATAAATATTTCACTAAACTCTTTTAAATGTTTTAAACTTGCCTATAGTAGCACTTACTTTGTGTGTTGAGGACGGCCGTTTCGGGAGATGTGTCCTACTCAGACCGTAACTGATCTCAAGATTTACGTAGGTCAGGGTGTTAGGGTGGGGGTGGGATATTTTGGTGGTGTGGGTGTATTTTGTGTGTATTAGGAGTTATGATGTCAAAAAGTGCGTGTGAGTTGTAATGTAATTGTGTATTGAGTATGTGTGTAGGGTGTAGTTTGAAGTGCTTGTATATTTCGTATTGTTCGGTTGTGTAGCGTTGGTTATTCCTGTGTTGTTTATGAAGAATTTGTAGGTTAGATGTTATGTCTATGTAGTCGTGTTTTGTGGAGTTGAGATGATCGGCGAAGTTTGATTGGTAGTTATTGTTTGTTAGTGCCTTTATATGTTCTTGGTAACGTGTGTAGAAGGACCTCCCTGTCTGGCCTATGTAAAAACTGGGGCACGAACTGCAAGTTAGTTTGTAAACTCTAGTGGTGTTGTAAATGTTGTCGATTTTGTTGTTGGGTTTAAATTGTTTGTTGAGAGTGTTGTGTGTGGAGTAAGCTATTTTGTAGTTCTATTTTCGTAGTGTGTTGGTTAGATTGTGGGTTTTGGATGATCTGTATGGTATTGATAAGTATTTTATGGGATTGTCATCTTGTGTGTTTGTATTTGGGTTATTAGTGTTGTTTAGTTGTTATTTGTTGTTTAGTGATTATTAGTAGCTCACATGAAGATGGAATCAACAAATGTTAATAAATATTTACTAAATTTGATAAAAACTGTTTGTATTATTGCTACATTGTAAGAATGCATAGCAAATGCAAGGCATTAGTTCACTGTAGATATAGTCTGACTGAATATAAACAGAGGTTACAATGCACGTTGGTCTATGATGAGAAAAAAAATGTTATCATAACAATTCAATTATCATCAGGTTAAATTGGCCTTCTTAGCTGTGGCAACCATGCCTACTTTAAAGGGGCTAAAAAATTATGATGATTAGTTTTCTGAATAAAACTAATCAGTGAATTGAATAAAGTGAAGGAAATTTTAAATTAAAGAGAAATTACAATCACAATGTTCATCTTGCTCCTATAATAAGCTGACTGTTGCAAAAAGATTTTTGATTCTTATCCCAAAGGCATGTAAACGTGTTACAAGTTTCGAATGATTCGTCAGTTTGTAAATATTTTGTGTATATATATATATATATATATATATATATATATATATATATATATATATATATATGTGTGTGTGTGTGTGTGTGTGTGTGTGTGTGTGTGTGTGTGTGTGTGTGTGTAACAAGGTTTAAGCATATCCTGACTCTAATACAATAATATTTATAGTGTAAATGGAGTTTCTCCAACAGTTTACAATAATGTTAAAAAACAACATTAAAAAAATTGTATATGTGTTTTATCATGCAAATTTAGTTCAAAATCAGCAGTAGTTATATAGTTCTTAAATTTGATTAGATTATATGAAAACAAACGAATCTGGAACACCTTATAAAATTTTATCAGGTGTTTGTGAACTAAAGACGAGTTTTGGTGATATTTTATTGTTTTATATTTTTAGAATATTGTACAAAATATTTGACCAATTTTTTTAAAATCCAATAAGCCAATGGAAATTTTATTTTGAAAGAAATAAGTAAAAAAAATTAATGTATGTCATAGCTTGTGAGTAAGGTAAAGTAACTGAAAATAACAAACGATACTCATATAGCCCTGACTTCTATTGGTTGGACTATACGGTGATGTCTAATGAATGTGGGGAAAAAGAGGTGAATACATTTCTTTCATTACAAGGTAATTTTTTTATAATTAAATAATAATGAACAATGACTCCCAATCAATAATTTATTCCTTAAATAAAATTACTGATTATAAATTAGCGTCCATTATTATTTAATCAGTGCCTGAGAACTGCAACTCAACAGTTTTATGATTTATTTCAGTTTAAAAAATATTTTAAGGGTATTACATTATTTATTGAAAATTTATGACAAATAAGAGTGTAGTCAAAATAAATTTTTTTTGTGGGCTAGATGGTTTAAGAAATTGCTAAATTTAGAATTGATTAAGAAATATTTAATGACATTGCTTGAGAAAAACTAAGTGTGGACATCATTGCAAATGTTTTTCCAAGACAGTTGATTAAATACAACAATGACTAGAAGATAATACTGATCCGAAATAGTTGTTATTGGATATTGAAAGCGTTTTATTGTCTGAAAAACTTACTTAGCGCAAATAAAGGTTTGATTTATGAGAATGACTCAAAAATGTAAGGAATAAAAGTATATTTTTTATATGTAAACTTTAAAAAAATGATGAATTAATTATTTGTATAGAGAATCAAGTGATGTTCAAACTTTTGGTACTGATGTTAATCACATGGTACCTTCCGAGATCTATAAAGCAGCATCATACCTATTTCACATTGCCTTTTATTATCAATTATCCACAAACATTTTACCTCAAAAAAGTGAAACAAATACCTCAGGCGATGTAGCTGCAGTTCCATCTAAAATTTTAGTAGTATTTAGTGCTACAATATCTGTGTGTGAACCACAGAGTGTAGTGTCCAGTTCTTCAGCCAAGCCTGTTACTTCTGACAACTTCTGCGAGATCGCTTCTACAGCTGTTACATTGCTCTCATCCAACCTGAAACCATTGACAAATTTTTACATTTAATGTAAGATAAAATTACATGCCATTAATTATGGAACTGATTTTGATAGTGGCTTTATAAAACAAGAATTTAATCTGAAGCACAATGAATTAAATTACAGTAGAGTTTCAATAATTCAAGGTAGATGGAACCGAGACCACCTCGGATTATCAAAAACTCAAATTACACGGAAATACGTTCCTATGCATTAGAAAAAATGAAGTTTTAATAAACCCTAATACGGCACTATAATTAAGAATGCAGAAAATAAGTTTATAGATTTTTATATGAACTTTTCTTTGGAAGCCCAACTCATTTCCTTTGTATTTATTTAATAAAATTTTTTTGCATGTCCGGCTCACTTCCTTTGCATTCCATATTGATATGAACATTTCTTGGAAGCCCGAATTATTTCCTTTGCATACTGTTTAGATATAAACACTTCTTGGAAGCTTGATTCATCATTTTCTTTCAAATAGATAAAATAGGCTGAAATAGAAACAGGCTCGAATTTAACAGAAGCTTGAAAAATCAGGACTCGGAATATAGAAACTACTATATTTGTAATTCCGGGTTATATTTTCTAAATACTCTTCCATGGCATCAGAAAAAAGCTAGTCCTTGTGGAGCTTTAATCTCTCAGTACTGTAGATAGAATGCCTATCTTACTGTAACATAATGGTAGCCTTTTATGCAGCTTAACATAAAAACAAAAATAAGGATCCTTATTTAAAATACAAAATGTTTCTTGAAATAATTAACAAAATATACATATTTAAAAAACAAGATAATAATAATAAATAACAAAACAAAATTAAAAATAACAAACTATAAGATAAAGTACTCAAGACAGTTAATTTTTAAATTAGATTTAATTAATTTTGACTGTTAATGTGACTCAATATCAGAAGCTTAAAAAATGTACATATTAGATAATTTTTATACTTTTAAAATACAAAAATCTCCTAAAACCAACACCTTTCACTCAGTATGAATGTGGATGGTCATTTTGAAAGATGTGTGCAGCTTAAACTCCTTATTATTGGACAAAATTCTAAAAACTGCAATCTTCTTAGTTTATATTTTTTTAAATCCAAAAATTAATAGCAAATAAATTTTCATCTTATAAATATACATGACACAATGTTATTGTAAATTGTTAGTAATTGTAAGGCTTCTTCAGTTTCACAGAATAGAGGAAAAGTAACATTGTACTCTATGCATAATAACAACTAGTCATTTATCAGGCGCGTATCCAGCGACTTGCTTTGGGGGGGGGTGATCGATGCATTCTCTCTCTCTCTATATATATATTTATATATATATAATATGTGTGTGTGTGCGCTGCATGTGCGTGTATATAAAAACATAGAACAGAAAAAGTTTTTTCTACACTTGCGTTAGAAATCGGTAACGTGATTAAGATTCGTAGCAAATTAGACTTTTTAATAAATAATTATTCCAGTTTCGATAACACTTATGGCTAGAGAATATTATTAATTTTATAATAAGCTATTATTATAAAAAATGTTTATTAATTATTATAAGTAGTTATTCTTCCAACACGAACAATTCCGGAGTCAACTGCGAATATTACGCTTGCAAAATTACGTATTGAAAATCATATGTTTGAGACTAAGCTTCACTAGCGCTATCTGTTGTTAAAATTTTTAGACGTTTACGAGAGTATGCCGAGGAAACGCGTCACATTTTCAAATTAAAAATTAAAATTTTATTTTTTATTTACAATAAAAGACGATTTAACTTAGGTAAATTAAGTTAAAATTCGAGCGTATTTATAAGCATAGACTAGTATTTGATAAGTAATTCTATTTTTGTAATTATTCAAAGAGCATTACAATGTTACAAAATTATTATTATATTTATTACAGTTAGGATTTTATATTTGAGAATATATAATAACTTAATTATCGAAAAAAGTCCTAATTTAATAATATATTGTCGATTTTTACCCCATAGTTCTTGAGGGTTGGGGGGGCGATCGCCCCATCGCCCCCCCTTGGATACGCGCCTGTTTATAGATTGTTTTTAGTCTTGGTAAATATATAGAACATTTTCTAATTATTACTAATATTGTAAGTTTGATTAAATAATATAATTGAAATTTGGTTTCAAAAGCAATACCGGGATAGTAAACAATATTTTTTTCAATACCTATAGAGCATGGCAAGGATTAATTCAAGGAGGTCTCCTTTAACCTACAGGTGTTAAACTAAGAAAACTACTGACAATGATCAGGATTTGAACCTGTCTAGATCAGACTATTATTGGCTAAAGTGCAATTCGCTACCTACTCAACTACATGTACAAGTGTTATAATTTTAGATGGAATGTAGGTGGTATGATGTACAGACGCTCTCTGTTTTTATATATTTTTTACAACAATAAAATAGTAATTTAGTAAAGGAAGTATAGTAGCTTGTAGAGTAGCTATATTTATTTTTCAAAAGAAAAACGTAAAAGGTTTTTTAATACTGTAAAGTAATTCTTTTGTTAAAAAAAATTAAAAATAATTTATTTCATTAGGGAACTTTTACAAATTTTATTAGGGACTTTTTACAGATGACTTTTTTTAAATGAACTGTTTCTGGAAATGAAATTACACCTGGAAGTGATATAGAATTCAAAATTTTAAACACTTATATTATTTAATCACTTTAACATTAGTTTATGACTATCCAAACTTTAAATTTTGTAAATTTGTGAAAACTTACAAATGAAAATTTACAAAATTTAAAGTTCAGATAGTCATAAACTAATAACTTAAAGTGATTAATTAAGATTCGCCGAACATAATGGACAACAAAATTCAAGGCATTTATTATGTTTATCTGTTGTATGTCAACATAAATATTTTAAATAAAATTAGAATGGGTGTTCTTTAAAACATGGTGTTCTATTAAACTATTTAAAACCCTGTAGGGGTTTTATGGAATCTAAAACTAACAAATAAAACTAATGTAGTGAAATTGAAAATGTAATTTTGTTTTTTCCTTCAAATTTTTAACGTATAAACTGAAGGAAAAAAATTATTAGAAGAAAGGTAGGGATCTATTTTTGTGTATTTAAAAATTACATTAATTTTATTCTAGAGCTAAACTAAAATTACTATTTATAATATTAAAAAATTAAAACGTTTTTAATGTCTTACTTCCAAATAGTTTTTAAGAGTTTGAATTTTATTTTTCAAATACCAACTGCCAAGTGAATCATAAAATAACTTAAATTATAAAAAAAAATTTTATTGTTATTATAAAACATTGAGTTTATTTTCATTTTACAAACAAATATTATTATTGTATTTTAGTAATGTTTAAAGCCTATGGACCACGATATATTGTGCTTTATTTGCCATGCAAACAATACTAAATTAATGTTTAAGTTATAACTTCAAGGGATGATTTTTTTTCAAAATAAAATTAAGATTGTACTTCAATGTGATTCAATCAATTTTTCAAGATTGTTGGAAAAAAGCTACTTCAAATGACATACAATCTTGTTTATCAATCAAAAAAATTGAAAGATATATATCAGCACATTCCATGAAAATGGACAATATTCATTTAGGCCATGATTTGATTATTAGAAAAAAAAATATAACTGTAAGTATCCATGTTGGAGGAACTTTCTTTCATTTGTGAATATATTAAAATATAAAGAGGATTATGATATCTGAAACAAATCTCTTTGGGTAGTGACACTGGAAATACTACTATGTCCTTCCTTTAGTACTATGGAATATAAAAATTTGTCCTTTACTATTTACATAAAGGTCCACTTTACACCAGTGCTAGATTAATTATAACTATGCTTTCATATAGTTAGCATACAACTTCAGACATTGACATGTAGAGCAATTTTTTATATCAACAAATTTTCCCTCACTACTCTATATCCAAGGGTTAGACCATTATTTGAGAATGACACTAGAATAAATTTTTTAAAAGTAGTGTTCAGGGAGTTGAATTAGCTCCAATCTTTAAAAAGGCTTTAAAATCTTTAAGTCCAGTAACCTTTATAGTTAACTTAAAAATGAAAATATCACATGATAAGGTTGTCTATGATACACTTTATAATTGGCAAAACCTTTATGCTTAAACTTAGTAATAGAGGCAAAACACTGATGCAAATAACCATGGACACTTGATATTACAATGCACTTAAAAACATATTGTCTGAATGAGTTTTAATGAATTTATTTATTTTAAGCTCTGCATATTATAACATTACTAAAACTAAACAATAATCAATTTTCTAAGACAACCAATACAAATTTACTAGCGCTAACTATAAACAATTCTTTAATTTAATAATCAAACTTGCAATTTTGTATTTTGGTAGTTATTTTTAATTTGTCACAGATGACTTTTATAACTAATTTTTAAAAAAAACACCATTTTTGAACATTTGTTATAAAACGCAAGTTCATGGAGAGATTACATTACTTTAATACACTGTGATTCAGTTAAGCTCTCAATATTTGCACAAATAGGAATTTTCTAAATGCCACTTTAACTTTCTCTGTGCTAAGTATGTAGACATAAATGAGGAAGTCAAATGGAATTGGATCATTCAGATAGGAAATTGGACAACGCCAATTGGCAAGACCTGTCTATAGGAAGGTTATTGCTCTATGTCGATTGCAACAACAGCCTTAACTAAAATTAGGCACTTAGTAAATAAAACTCTAAGAACTAAACAGTAAAGCACAAACAATTAAAAAAATTTTTATTCAAGTGTATCTACAATTAATACCTCAAAGTTTTTAGTGTGAAAAAGATGCACACTAAAACATTTGATGTATGTGTGACATTTGAAATTGAAAAAGAATATTTAAAAGAGTGACACGTTTTATAGGATTGTGAAATATAGCTACATCTGTGACAAATATCAGTTAATTCTTCATGATCATATTTGACAAAGGGACCAATATTTATGAAATATATCATATGTTTTAATTTTTTTCTTTGTGGCTGTATTATGCAGATAGACTGTATTACATTATTACCAAATTAAATATTCCAGTCCTCCATTTAATTCAAGAAATTATTAGAATATGAACCAAGAATTGAATGATGGAAGCAAATGAAGTTTTATTTATTAATTTAGGTTTGAATGAGTTATTTAGATTAAAACATTATGTGAAATGTTGGGATTTTTAAATTTTATTTACTAGCACAACAAAAAATTATTTATTTACATACATTTTAAAAGTAAAGAAAGGATTGGTACTCAATAAAATTATTATTGCCTATTGCGGTTGAAAATGTTTGTCTCAGTTATTAAAACAAATATTATTATTATCATAATAAGCATTATGATACGTTTTGGTCATTTTGTCCAAAAAACAAAGATTTTAAATTTAATAATAATAAATTTACTGCATGTGAATCAATTTCTTCAAAATATAAACTTTTTAAAATAAAACAATAAGTATAAGGAATAAATACAATACAGTAATAAAATAATTTTATGTGCTTGAGAAATAATAAGATCAGACATCACAACAACAAATAATAATAGTTGGTCATTAAAAGTTAATAACTGAATAATTAGTTGGTTATCTCGCTGGAATTGTTCTTACCGTCCAAGAAATGGGCAGTATAAGTGCACTATTGTACTATGTTTTAAGGAAAGGGGGAAACTCTCACAGCTAAAAACAGACTTAATGGGAACACTGCCAAGTTGTATTTGAAGAGTTAATACTTCATATTATACAAGTTTAACCAAAGTTTCATTCATTATTCTGAGAGGCACGTGTTGAGTTTTACAATATTAACTTCAACATCAAAATTTTTTAAAATAATTAAAATAGCAGTCCACATTTTAACAATATGGTATACTGCAGTAGAACAATCCTCGAGAGAAAATTATATATTTTATAATAATGTCCTTAATGTAGTCAAAGCAAACAAAAAAAATGAGGCTACTACTTGGTGAAAATTTGTTGTATAATTATAAAACAATTTTTAGAATTTTCACTAATTAACATTTATTTTTAAAATGGCAGCTGTTTCCAATCATTATGTCTTCATTACACTATTAGTCAGTACTAATATGATCTGATGAAGACAGGGTGATGTCGAAATAGCTTTAATTTTAGAAATAAAAGCTAATTAAATTAAGTTTTATTTTATTTTAAAATTAAAGCAATTGAGAATCTTTAAATCATTTGTATTTTCCTTTTACTCAAATTAATAATTTCATTTACTTGATGAACATTAAATAATAAAAATCTTTATAATACTCTAATTGTTTTAATATGAATACCAAATGTTCCTTAAAGCCCTGGATTCACCACTTACTAGGACTAAGTCCAGGGCTGCATTATGAAACTAAAATAGATATTTTGATAAAAAAAAACTAATGATTACTGAATTTTATGGCAGCAATTTTATCATTCATTAAGTATGTAAAAAAAGGATTTCTTAACACTAAAAATCACCATCAGCTCAAACTAAAAATATATAAGTTTATAGTAATTAACAGTAACAATATATCCTGAAATCTTTATTATTAGCATTAAGTGTAATATAAAGCATAAAAGTTAATGTTATGGCTAATTTGTTTTATAGAATATTCTTTAAAAATACATTTAATATCCCTTCCCTACCAACCCCACCTTAACCTAAAACAACCAAGAGGTCAGTAAGGGTCTGAGTTGACAATGGGATTCATCTTCTGAAATGGATGTCTTCAATAATCAAAAAAGTAAGTGCTACTGTTGGCAAGTGTAACATAATAACATATGTCCAAGTGTTTTTAGTAATAAATTATTTTTATATCATATATTAATGCTTATTTTTATTTCTATAAGTTTACATTTAACTTTCAATAAGTTTTGATAATTTTAACAAAAATGGCAGATAAAAACAAACTGTCAAAGATAGGTAGTAAAAATTATATTTACATAAGCCTGAGAGTTTGACAAAGTGAAGTGAATTTGTGTGTGTGTTCTTTATCATGATGACAGATAATTAATCTAAATATTAACTTTTGAAATAAAAATTTGGTTAAATTTCCAAAGTGTGCTACTTACAATACTTATTTATCCAAGTTCTTGGCAATAAACAACTATTTACTAATGTTTATCTGCTGGGAAATATCAGTAAATACTGCTTTTTTACCAAATAAATTGATAAAAAATTGTTTATTCATAAAGCTCAAGACATACAACCAAACAATTGCAAGTTTGACCAAAAACAGTGTGTTATCAAAATTCTAAAATAGCATGAGAAGTATCAGTTAGGAGAAAGGTACTGATAGTATAAACAAATTATAAATTAGATTTTAGTTTTAAAGAATAACAATAAGTTTTTAAATGCTTTATTAGGAAGTGGTTGGGATAAAAATAAATAAATAGCCTAATAATAAAATTATATTTCTAATAATACTATATTATTAGAAATTTAAAAAAATTAACTTTGGATATGGAAATGGCCTATAGTAATTTGTGTAAGAAAACGTAAAGCTTAGGAATGTTTAGTATGTAAAGGTGAAGAGATGAGGTTAGCATTAACAACTTACATGTCAGAGCTGAAGCCAGTCAGGTCTGTGTGGCCAGGAATATCCCAGTAACAGTTGCCCTGACAAACTGCCAGCTAACTTCACTCCCCCCTCAACTAATCAAACTCACTTTTAGAAAAGTACCCATAATTATAAAATAATTTTAAATAGTTGTATTAATAAAATTGCATTTGTAAAATATTGAGGTTTGTATTTTTGTCAAGTATTACATATAATATAAAACTTTTACAAATAATATTATAAATTAAAATTATATGGATAAAATAGAATTAGAAAGAGTAATAATATAAAACTATAAAAACAAGTAATATAAAACAAAATTTTTAAAGTAAATTCCTACTGAGGTCAACAAAGAAAAATGTTATCATTGTTTGCTTATTTCCAGTTTGATCTTTATTTTATGCTTTACATTAATTTTTAACCTTAGCATACTATTTATGATATTGTGTGATAACCATGGCAACAGTTTAAGATAGAAAATTCATATACATCTTGCTCTGGTATTGGAAAATTGGCGCAGTGCCAAAGTGTGCTAGTCTTCCAGTATGAAGATTTACAGTTCGAATCTGGATTAAGCCCCAAAATTTTTATAATTTAATTACTGAATAAATATTTAAACAAACTTTATTAACATCAATTGTCATCCACTATAACTTTAAAAAATATATTTGAACTGATTGGATGAATAAAAAAGTATTTTAATAACGATTGAAAATTTATACCAAGATATATATCAGGAGAGTGTGAACTAATAGAAGGAATTTAATAATAAGAATTTCCATACATCAGTGAATTTCAAAAGTCAAACAAATTCACTACTGCACTTTTTTGTGATGAATTCCTGGAATAAAGTTGTAAATAACTTTACAATTCTTCTAAACTTGAAAACTAATTCTTAAATTTTGTAGTCCATTACGTTCGGTGAATCTTAATTAATCACTTTAACAATAGTCATAAACTATTACTAAAGTGATTAATGAAAACAAAGTCTCTCTCTCTCTCTCAAGCCAGATGTGTAAACGCGATATTATGTTACGGCGGCGATGTGTAAATCCGCCGTTATCTTAGAGCGGCGACGAATATTCTATAGCCTGATGTGTAAACATAATGCGCAACATTATACATAAAATGTGCTATAATAGAAATCTTTCAACAATGTGTTGTGATGAGGCATTTTTTATTACATTTTCTGTTTTAGCATAAAAAATACCTTATGAAACACCCATTTACATAACTGTTCTGTCATAATTTGTTGTAGACCAGTGTTATTTATACAGCAAGATTATTAGCACAATTACATTATACAAATAATTACCTTTGAAATATTTACATTAAAACTCACCCTTGTTGAGGACAAAGTGGCTCTCGTAAACGAGTTTTAAGTAGGCGACCTAAGCGCACCATTCTTCCAACTTCTAGTAACAACCGTTCCCTTGAAGATAAAAACTTGCGTAATTTTGATCTGCGGCGAGAAGAATCCTCCTCCTCTTCCATCGTCTTTATACTTGACATCAATTCAGACAATTGTTTGCAATGCTTCAACATAAATAATGTCATTATATTTTTTCATTTTACTTAAGGAAATATATTTCATTATAAATATATTATGTTGGCTATAATGTATATTAGTGATAGTAATAATTACACAGGTGAATACTTTCTTGTGTCAGAGAAAGAAATGCATATATATATATATATTTTTTTAATATATATATAATTTTTCTAAGAGGATCTGATCACTATTTTTTTATGCGAAAAGGGCTGTACTTTTGGAGACTAGAAAAAACTATAAAAATCAACATAAAAACAAAACATAGGAGAGTAAGCTTTACTATATGGAGGACACATTTATGGATGAATAAGAAATTTGGCACTGTAGATGGATTCAGAAAGACTAAAATGGATATACTGATAACCAGACAAACAAAAAACACCGAAAATGTCCTACTAAATATTTTTGTGGTGAATGTGGAGATATATTCTAATGATTTTTCACAGCCTTTTAGTGGGAACTCCCCTACCCTAATAGGGTCAACTTAACATATTTAGTGTAATATGGTTTCTGACCTCGAAAATAGTTTTAAAAAATTCTTAATTTCGTAATGTGAAATGGTTACATTAAAAATTATTTGTTTAAAGGCACTATTGTGTGTAATTGTGCAAGTATTGTTTGTAACAGGATGTTAAATCTAAAACATGAATAGTTAAATTTCATAAATGTTTGGGCTTAAATTAAACTAACTAATTAAAAAAAAATGTGATAATTTTTTAAAATTATAAATCTAAATTTAACAAATACAAATTTATTTTGAAAAATTTTCTACTTCACATCGACATTTAAAGAAAAGTTAATTTCCCATGTAGAAGGAAGAATGAAAGAGTCAAGACATTCTAAAGGCCAAACAAATGATTGTATGCAGACTGGAAGGGAAACAAGCATCCAAACATGGCGGATATTTCCCCAGCAAGGAAATAAGCAGACAATAACAGATTAGGACCTGCAATACAATCAAGTAACCTTAAGGAACTTTGGACTATCACGAACTTGGCAAATTTAACACTCTTTTTTATTCAATGTGAGTCATAAATTTTAATTACATTTCTTTGACGTAAAGTATTATGGAAATAATTAAGATAGTCAAATTTTTAAAAAATAATTTTATAACGTTTTTTTCAATGCTGTTAATGTTTAAAAGAATTGCAGTATGGTCAGATAGTCATAAAACTTACTAAACAGGAAAAAAAACTATACAAACTATACAAAAGTTGTTGTTTTGTGTTATAAACTAACATGGCTGACTGAAGCAAATAACTGGTAGATGGACTCCAAACAAATAGATTTAATGTGATAAAATTTATATACAAATTAAATTGGGTTTTGAAAGGATGAATCAATTAAATGACATTTTTAGGGATATTATAAAGTTGAAGCAGTAATGGGGTTATTGATAAAAAAATAACAGTTTTTAAGGACAGAAAATATTCATATTCTTTATAATTACCAAGAACTAAAAAAAATTTATTTTCTCTAATTAGTATGTTATAAACAGGATTGGGGAAATTTTTTAGTTGCTCTAGTCACTAGAGCATAAAGTTAATAAGTTAATTAAGTTTATTTCTCATTTATTTCCTGTTCTGTTATGATCTCATAAACCAAGCACAAAATCACACTTAATATTTATAATAAAATAAAAGCCAGACCTATAAATTTCATAATAAAAAGCATCATGATCTATGGAACAGAAGTATGAGCGACTGTCATAAAAACAATAGGAAAATATTAGTCACAGAAATGTAGTTCTAGACAAGATGTAAATAAATTCGGTAAAATAAATTCCCAAATTTAGATTTCAAAAGAATAATATTTTTATTACATACAGACAGATGTAATAAGTGTTATATAAGTTATTGTTATGATATAGCCATGACAGAAGAGCCAAAAACAGATAAATAAACAGGGTTACTAAATAGGTCCAATGGGAAAGAGTAATAGAGGTAAATACTAGAGATCAAAAAGGGATGAAGTGGATGAATCTGAAACCTAAATAAAACTAAGAGATAGATTGGAAGAAGAGACAAATCTAAAAAAAGACCGGTTAAAAACATGAACTATAGAACTCTTTGTTATAAATATACAGATTCTTTAATTTAAAGTTCTAATTTTATGGTTAGATTTTATTTATCCAATACAAGAAGCATATTAACAGGAATATAAGTAGAATAATGGAAAGAGGACTAATTTCCTTTGGTCAAAAAGTTGCAGGATTTGCATCGTCAGAGGTCAAAATTATGTTGTATATAATGTATTCCACTAACTTTGTAGCAGGTCCATGCATTAATCTACAGGAATAGACAATTGAAATAAGAGAGGAGTAGATGAAATAAAGACAGGATTATAGAAAACTGCATTACCTGTTGAACACTACGATGGAATACAGCTGATACTCGTAACCTTGTCATCTGTTCCTGACCCACAGTGTATAATTTCTTCCATCCTTGCCACAAGTTATGAGACAATGTAGTGTTTATTACAACTGGTAATTTACATGAGTGTCTTAAGCTCAAAGCTGCATTTAGTAGTTGGCACCCATATTCATACGTACTCTGACAAATAAATCACACAAAGGCTGTTGTTAAGTTAAAAATACAGATAATATAACTATTTCTTCAAGAAAATGTTTTTAGTTTAACCTAAATGCTTAAAAATTAGACTTAAAAATTAGATGAGTTGATAGAAAAAATATAGATTGATTTCCTGTTAAAACCTTATGAAGAGCACAAATATTTTAAAAGAAGTCATTCCTGTCTAAAGTTAATCATAAATTACACTTTTGCTATTACTTGCGACCAGACTTTTTGTTAACTAAAAGTTGTTAAATTGTTAACTTACACTTGGAGGAAACATTTTTGTCTTACGACTTCTTCAGCCTCATATTATTGCCGCTAGGAATGCTGCAGTTGCGCTTCCTCGGTACCATTATTTTGAAAGTTAGAAGTGATGTGATCGAAGAGTATGTGTGATCTGTGCCGTGTTTGTTCATTAAAGATGTCATTTTTATGTGTGTTGCTTTGTCTATATATTTCATACTGTTCTAGTGTGTTTAATTTATGACAATCACCCTCACACAAACTAGCATGTCATATGGATAGAACTATTAGAAAGTACATAAAACTAGACACACATACAAATATAAAAAACACAATAGAGATCTACAAATAAAAAAAATAGAGTAAACAAAATAAAGGACATTGAAATCCCTCATAACTCGACCCTGGCATCGTTTGACATCACAAACCTACTGTAAATACCAATATCCCAGTCACTGAAACACTAAACATATTACGAGACAATCTAAGACTTAACAACACTCCAGAAAAAATCACAAATGAAATCATACACATTTTGAACACCATTACACAACAGAACTATTTCACTCACAACAACAAATATTACACACAGAAACAAGGCCTACCAATGGGTTCACCGATTTCAAGCATTCTTGCAGAAGTATTTCTACAACACATAGAACAGAATAAAATCATAAATAACAACAAACCCGCAGATAAGATAATATACTCGCAAAGATATGTAGATGATGTTATAATACTATACCGAGGAAACATAAGACAATGCCAACAACTCCAAACACATATAAACAAAATATGCAAAAATATCCACTTCACTGCAGAGTTTGAAAACAACAAAACATTGAATTTCTTAGACATCACCATAACAAAAAGTCAAAACAAACATGAATTCAACATATACCACAAGCCAACCATGACAGACAGACTGATACACAATTCACCGAACCGCCCAATACAACATAAACACGCAGCATTTAAACATTTACTACACAGACTAAATAAAATACTTATGTCCACAACTAACTACACAGAGGAACTAAACACAAGCAAATATTTAGCTCACAAAAATGGGTATGCCAATTATTTAATAGACAAACTACACAGAAAAATACTCAACAAGAACAGTAACAACAACACAAACAACAAAAACACGAACACAAACAAATTCATCACCCTCGCATATATAAACAAAATCACAAATAAAATACCACACCAATTAAAAAAAGCAGGATACAATGTAGCTTACAGAACAACAAATAAAAGCCAAACGGCTATCAGACACGCATTAATAACAATACCAAAACATACAATAACCCAGGAGTATACAAACTAAAATGCAACAACTGCAATAAGTTCTATATTGGACAAACAGGCAGATCTTTTGCCGAAATATATAAAGAGCACTGCACACTACTATTGAATCCACCTTCGCAAATCACTTCATGGACACTAAACATTTATGCAAAAGTATGGAAAATAACATGATCCTCCACACATGCAACAAAGGTCATAAATTAAACACACTAGAACAGTATGAAATATACAGATATAAAATAAAAATGACATCTTAAATGAACAAACACAGCACAGATCGCACATACTCTTCGATCACATCACTTCTAACTTTCAAAATAATGGTACCGAGGAAGTGCAACTGCAGCATTTCTAGCGGCAAAAATACGAGGCTGAAGAAATCGTGAGACGAAAACGTTTCCTCCAAGTGTAAGTTAACAATTTAACAACTTTTAGTTAACAAATAGTAATAGCAAAAGTGTAATAAGAATTAACAACCAGCTCGTCATGAACAGTAACAAGATTTCGATATTTAATCATAAACTTCTAAATTTAAGTTAATCGTATTTATCTGTAAAATTCAGCACAACATACCAAAGGTGAACCTAAATGCTTAGAAGTTAGACTTAAAAATTAGAAGAGTCGATAAAAAAGTATAGATTGATTTCCTATTACAACATTATGAAGAGCACAAATATTTTAAAAGAAGCCATTCCTGTCTAACCTTAATCATAAACTTTTAAATTTAAGTTAATCGTATTTATCTGTAAAATGCAGTAGAACATACAAAATTTTCTTACACAAAACATTTTTTAAAAAATAATCATAAAAAAAGATTTTTCTTACCTTTGCTGTTTCTTGAAATGACTGGTGTTCCTCTTTTTGTAGCTGTATTTCATAAACATCACAGCCAACATGAGAATGTGACTTTAACATGACTTGGAATAGTTCCTCTAGCCATTGGACCGCCTGAAGTTGAAAATTTATATTGATTTTATGGGTAAAATAAAAATTGTTTTTAAGAGAGCTTGATTTGTAGAAAGTGTTTGTTCAAAGACTATTACAGTGTTGAATTACAGCAACTTTCACATTGAATCAGTGAGAAATGAAAAAAAGGGGTTGATTCTTTTACAGATATTTTCAGTAACTGAGAGTTATAATTTAAACATTTTGTAAGCTCTGTAAATTGTTTAAAAACACATTTTTATAGTTTGAAAAAGCTAGCAACATTGAAATAAATTGTACGTCTTTATGGAATGATAAATATTACAAAGGAGAAAATATGCTAGCTTGTATGTGGTTATACTAATTATTTTTCAAAATCAAAATTTTAGAAAGAAGTTACCATTATATACTCTACTAACTTTCAGTCTATCATTATGCTGAATTAAATGGTATATCCTTACAAACATACAATTACGTTACACAAGATTACCTTTGCCTTTAACCAGAAAGTAAGAAGTCTGTTGTTTGAAGACATCCTTAATTTTGTACTAGCTTACCTTGTGTTGTTGTAATACTAGAAAAAAGAAATGTCTAGGAAACTTGTTATAAAAAATTTAATTAAAATTTTGATATTTTTATTGAAAATAGAATCATTTACATTGGAGAAACATGTCAATGTGTGATTTTAATTATATTTATTTATTCAAGCTTTTGTATAATTACATCTTACAAAATGATTCTTATCCTCTTAAGTCTTATGAGAAACTGAATTCATGAATTATATTTACTATAGCCATTGCTTAAAATATATGAAATCTTTTGGCCCCATAGATGACTAAATAAATCTGTCATTACATCTAAGATTTAAATGTATAAATAAGAACATAATTTGTGCACAAGAAAAAATTTAGTCCAATTCTATATCTATTACGTTGAAATAATGTGTTAAATATAGAATTCATATTTGTTGTATTAAATTCATCTAGTAAGATTTTTTTTTATAAATCAATATGTTTATTAAACTTCTATATTAAAAAAGTTTTTAATTCAATTGCATTTTAATTTAATATGAAGGAATAGGCAGATTATGCTCTATGTAATGAAAAATGGTGTTAGATTTGAAATGTGTGTGTTTTGTTTGTTTGTTTGTTTGTGTGTGTGGTTGTTTAGGAAATCTTGTTTTTGTGTTAGGTGATGTTTGTATATTTCAAATTTGTTTGTTGTGTGATAGTAGTATTTAGTAATAGTATTTTGCTATTATTTAGTACGTGTATTTAAATTAGTGTGTTTGTGTATGTATTTCTGGTGTTTTTATAATTGTTGCATAGCTGGATTCTGGATATAAATATTTTATGCTGTTATATGTTCTTTGTGAAACTGAAGCTAGGGCAGTTGTTACATGTTACTTTGTACATACCTGATAGAATATATTTACATTTGTTGATTCCATCTTCGCGTGAGCTACTAGTAATCACTAAACACTTTTTAAATGTTTTAAACTTGCCAATAGTAGCACTTACTTTGCTTTTTGAGGACGGCCGTTTCGGGAGATGTGTCCCTTTGTCAACTCAGACCGTAACTCATTATGTTAAAACATTTAAAAAGTGTTTAGAGAATATATTTGTCTGTTTGTTACTGAAAGGGTTGTTTGTTTTTTTAAGAGTGTTCTTTGTTTTATATATTTGGTAATTAGGTTTTGTGAAAGTGGAAGCAATTTTGGGTGTGTTTATTGCAGTAAATGATAGAGATGTATTTAATATTTTTATGTTGTTTGTACCTGTGGTTGTTTGGTGGTGTTGTTTATGTTTAATATTCTTAAGTATATTATCTATAAATGTATAATTGTAGCCAATTTGTTGGATGACTATTGTATTTAGTTCCTGGTTTTTTTACTATGGTTTAGTACTACACAACCTTTTTCATAGTGCACAACCAGCATATACCTCACTCATAAATCACTAGCCCGCTTCATGAGCAATCTGTGCCAGCAGCAAGTTAGGCTTCATCAATAAAAGGACGGTATTAGCAAGTATATTAATAGTTTTCACTTAGTTCTTCAATAACTACTTATGATTTAATCAGTGAAATCAAAATTATTACAACAACCAACTTCATCATATATATCCGAAGTTCAATATGAATACATACACTACTGATTTTTCTTGTTGTAAATATATTTGGAAAGGCACAAAATAATATTGAGTAGAGATTAGCCTACAGACAAATCATCAGTTACGTATTTAATGCAAAGCGTACTATATTGTCATAAAAATAAATTTATGAATCACAGATAAAATTGAAATTTTGAAGTTAAACATTTCGTTTCTTGCCTAGCAGCAATTATAAGGTTTAAGCCACTATTTTATTTACTAATATATATGATTAAGTCTACTTATTATCTTAGTAAAATCACCTGTGATGCATCCTTTTCATAATCATAAACATGTGTAGCTTGCTGTAAGGTTAACCTTTGTAACTCTACACTGTCTCTAAAGAGCTGACTCCGAGCTGTTGTCATGTCTAATATTTCTCGTATATTCACAATATCACTTGCAAAATCAACACTTAACTCTCTGCCTAAAGCATCTTTTACTGGCATAGATAAAAGATCTGATAATTTCTCTCCTTCTCTTACTAAAGCTGTCTCCACCATATCTATAAATCATCACCATATTATAAATCATAATTTACTGTTTTTGAGAACTATTAAAGGTCTTGAACGTGTTAAATTTGATTAAACTTAAATAGCCTACAGAAATTTTATTATCTTAGGAATGTTTTTTTTAACTTAATAAAGGCATTATATTTTACTTACTGAAGACAAAAATTTAAAAAATTAGTTTTAATAATTATGTGAAGATTTTTCTTGGCATAGAAAAGACATTACTGGATTATAAGTGGATTGCAGGCATATTATAAACACAAACAATTCTTAAAAGGTAAGTATAACAACTTTGAAAATATTTATAAAGTAAATAATTAGTTATTAATGTTTAAAAATTAAGGACCTTATCTAAGACTGTGGTAAAACTTTGCTTTATTTTAATCTGGGTTATGTTATTATTAAATTAAAGTAGATATATTCCAATTATGTAATTTATTTCAACGGTTTTTAGCAAATAATGAGAGCTGTTTGTTAAATTTAATGCCATCCCCAACAGCCACCAAGACCCCTTGCTTGGATATATTACTACTGCAGGGCACACCAATATATTTGTGTAACAGTCAACATTTGATGTTCTACTTCCCATTGCAGAATGAAATTATAAACAATTAAATAATTTTGTGTTTAATTACAAGTATTTAATAGCTATAACAGAGGCTAAGGAACCAAACACATATTATGTAATCCATTTTTTGTCATTTTTTATCCCTCTCCCTAATGTAATGGAGCATAGTACCCCCGCAGTTGTTATATAACATAACTTTCATAAAAAAAAACTATATTTCATAAAAAAAACTATATTTATCTTTTGATCCTCATTTACAGTGTAATTTAATAAGGACATTATTGATTCCACATTTGAATTTTTAAATTTATGAAACAAGAATTCTATATGTAACTTTATCAAGTAAACTATTCTATGAACAAATTTAATTTAACACTTGAATGAAAAATGTTAGTTTAATATAACAAATAAAAACAACTTATACTATAAACTTATATTATAAATTAAAACAAGACATTGGTAACAATTGAAAAACATGTCTGGCTGTGCCTCGTCCTGCTTTTAAGAAGGGGCTTTCTAAAATAACTATTTATAAAACCCCAGGAATCTCAAAGAGCATATAATTTACACTATGTTAATAAACACACTTCGGTTTAACTTTGTTCTTCTTGATCGCTCTGCCTTGTACTCACATATATATATATATATTTAGATTCCAACTCATACAGTAAGTTAGTATAACATGCCACTAATAAGCAAATTTAACCTACAACTATTTTATCTCAATCGTTACTTATCGATCCTTCCCTTTCAACTCAACAATCTACCAGTAAAATAAACAAACAAAACATAGGTTAAGCTTGGCACCGCATAAGTTTTTTATCCCTTCTCGGTCAGACATTTCACAAAAAGTAATTACTAAAAACATACTGTGTTATATTTTTTTACTTTATTAAAAGAATTGACAGATTTCTGTTTTACATTTCCAGGCGTAGTCTCAACCTATACTGCTGTTTTATGCTGATGTTTTAGCAAATTACTATAATTTGTGAATTTATGTAATTCTGGCCATTGGCACTCTATCTTACCAAAATTAAGCAGGGTTATCCAATATTTAACCTATTTAAATTGATAGGCAACTTCACAACCTCGCTGCTAGGGGGTTAACTTGTTGCTAGTAGTGAAACCTTCTCTGAAAACTATATACACAAATGTATAGAGGAATATTGGGATAAGAAAAATATAATACTTAAAAAAAATAATAATTGCAATTTTTTAAATAAATGTAAGCCCCACTTGCTTTAACCCTTTTAACTGAATTAGATAGAATTTACTTTGAACTATTTGTTTAACATAATTAATTCTACACTGCAGTAATTTAATTTTTAATTTAATGTAAAATATTAAAATTAAGAAAAAATATATAGAGAGATTCAAAAAATTGTAAGCATGCCCTTTGTTTGTATGTTTCACTATACGTTTCATAATTTAAAAATAAAATTAAGTGGTTCGAGGCAATTTATTTTGAAGAACTACCTTTAGAATTAATAGATGATACTTTAGAACTCCTGACATTATAATTATACAAATAAGAAAAGAAGAAATGTGATTTTAATTTACTAAATAAATAGGAATAATTAAAATTATATATTGTTACCAATATTGTGCTGACTGTCTTGCAGCTCCAATAATGTACACTGAGCAGTTTCCAAAGCCTCAATATTGTTGCACATAACCAAGCTTTCATACACATCGCTTGTCATTTGGAAATACTAAAAAAATTATTAAATGAAAAATGTTATGATTTTTGAAAAAATGTAATTTCTTGATAAAAAAAATCACAGGTGGGCACAATGTTTTGAAAACACTAAAATTCCACAAAATAAATATTGGTTTTAAAAAAATAATCAGAAAACAATTAATTCAACAGTAAGCTAAGATTTATCAAAAGAATATTTTTGTAGTAAAAATACTATAATTAAATTAAATAAATGTTGGCTACTTTAATTTCAACTAAAAAGAATTGAAATTTAATATTTTATATATACAAGATATTATTTTTAGTGAGAAATATTAAACAATAGCTATCTATTGTTTAAGTGATTAATATTTATTAGTGTTACATTAATAATGTTGTGAGAAAAATTCAACTGGGTTTTTATTTCAAAAATTTGATAAAAAAGTTTAGAATCCTAAAAAAAGTTAGAAAAACCTTAAAAGTTATTAGGAAATGTTAAAAATGTATAGAGGAAATAAGACAAATTATTGCATATAGATAAAAATATTTGGTAACAGTTTGCTTATCAAAACTTCATTCAGTAGACATCTAGCAGTATCAATTTGAATTTATTCCTCCAATCCTTCATTATGTTCCAAACTAGCATTCAAAATGGCTACTTTTAATTACACTTGGCAAAAAACCACTCATTACTGATATTTTCAGCAGACAATTTCACAGCATTGAACAATGCATCGGTCTAGTCTGCTGAAAATATCAGTACGTAGTGTTTTATTGCCAAGTGATAATAAAAGTAGTAATTTAAAAAACCTCAAGACGTGTAACACAAAAACTGCAAGATTCAAAATGACCCCTGAGACAAATTCTCCCACCAAGAGATTTTGATAACTTAAATGAAAGGTTATTGATAAAAGTTTAGAGATCCAATAAAAAGTTGAGAAAAATTTGATGGATCACTTCTGGAGATCTTTCAGAGTAGTCATTCATATAAATATATTTAAAAAATCTGTAAATATAGTGAATATTTTGTTTATGCACAAAAGCAACTTAATTTTTAAATAATCCTCATATATTTGAAATAATTACATGGTCAAACATATATCCACTTGTCTAAAGCTGTACTTACGTCATTTTAAATGATAAAAAGTGTTTATATTCCATTATAAAATAGTTGAACCTGACATTGGAACATATCTTCTAAAACAGATATACCTTATGAATTAAATAAAACCTATTTTAGACATGTTCATATATTTTTTAAGTATTTAAGTATATATGTATAAGTATCTCAAACTCAAAATGGAAACAAACAACTAAAACCAAATTTATAATTCTTTAAAACTCTCTGTTTATTAATTACTTTATTTGTTTTAAAGTAAAAATATTAGACCTATAGATTGAGATGTTTTGATAAAAAGTTTAGTTACAATACTCACTTCAGTTACCAAGCGGAAAAATCTTGCAGATGTGATCAAAACATTACGTCTCCTTTCTAGTCGAGTAGCAAAACTCCGACACACAAAATCCATAAAATCTCTCTGCGATTTTAAATCCTCTTGGATGGTTATGCCATTTTGAGATAGCAAATCAATTTTGTGTAATAACTCTGCATAGTGACCATATGTTTCCTAGAATAACATTTTATTTCTCTAATGTTTTTTTTTTTTAACTATGCTTTTAAATAGAAGCTTATCATACAGTAGTTTATAATAAACCAAACATTTTATTTCTCTAATGTTTTTTTTTTTTTAACTATGCTTTTAAATAGAAGCTTATCATACAGTAGTTTATAATAAACCAAGTATGTAATAAAATAATAATTATAATAAAATAGAAACAATGAAAATAACTACTTTTATCCTCTCTTGTTCTTTTTTATTTCTTTAGTTTTCAATTAATTTAAAAAAAATTATTTTCTATCAACATTCTATTATTATAACTGTTGATGAATCTTCTTAATTTAAACTTTATAATGTAAAGGCTTGCACAAACTTATAATACTGATAAACTAAATGTTTACAAAAACTTTATATAAAAAATCTATTGTAACAAAATGTTTTCAAATACACCAAGCAATCACAATGAGAGACATCTGATGATGATTGCCTAGCCTATGAGATGTCGGATCACAGAGGTTACCTCCAGGCCACCAGATTTTTCAATAACAAAACTGTTTTTACTAGAGCTTGGTGTGTGGGGTTTGACCTATTTTCCTGAAAAGGAAACAGCCACATACACACACAATATTCTGCTTTGCTTTCTTTAGTCAAGCTCAGTTTCTGTGAAGGACTGTATGTTAACTTCCATGTCTGATTTTTCATATTATGTTCATACCGTGAGCCAACTTCTAATGTGTACCGTGTTTGACTTTGTTGTGTAATTGTAAGTTTTTTAATATTTGTTTTGTGTTTTTATTTATGCACTTGCAGACATGTGTTAATTTTGTTACTTGAATTAATTGACAGAAATAATAAGTGAAAGTGAGCGAAGTGTATCAGAATTGCTAATCTACTAGCTAGTGTAGAACAAGAAGTACAGCAACAAAATCAGCATTCAGATGATAAATTTATTAGAAAACTCTTTGGGTGACAGTGATAGTGATAGTGGTGATGAACATGAGGTGAAGGAGGATCCTGAGGCTGACGAGTATGCAAATGTTACAAATGTCTTACAAAACAATCTAGGTGATGACGAAGTGGAAACAGGTGACGACAACTTGAGTTATTTAGAAAAATTACTTCTTGAAAAAATGAAAAAAGACTTAAAAAAAGGCATATAGTTACAAGACATGATTTATTTTGAATATCAATTGCCATTTTAAAAAAGATTCACAAATGTTAAAATAGAATTTTGACATTTATTTTTCTAATACATGCTTTAAAATAATTCTATTAAATTGAAATACAATTAATATTACTTTGATTTAAACAATTGTTTTTTTTTTAATCTGGTATTACAATATAACAAAATCATAGTTGATAATCTAATTCATCATTAAACCCAAATATAGAGCAGAATCCTAAAAAAACCAAAAACTCAAAACTCTCTTGAAAAAACGCTATAATGATAAAGTTACACATAGAAACCCATATGTAGAAGAAGGAAATCAAAGGGACAATTTATACCTTTACAAATGGATGGTTCCCTATTTTCAATGGTGAAAAAGAAACTTTTAAATCTAAAGATAAACATAACTATAGTAGCATAGTCTTTTCTTGATAGGAACCATAACAACACACTAGGAGCAGAAAGCTTGTGGATGAGAAATTTTATCTCAAAGAGAGAAAAATCCTTTGCCTGGTAAAAATGTTATGTTAATTGTTACCTACAACACCATAAACAATAATTATATAAACATTCTGTTAAATAATGGACATGGTTTGAAAGAAAATGATTGTGTTTTATGAACACATACAATTTAAGAGTAATAAACTATTAAAACATTCATTGCAGATGACAGTAATTGCTATTATAACCAGACTGCTAAATGATGGAGGACAGCATTTTATATCAAAAGAATAATTTCCAGATATAAATGGGACTGAAGTACATCCGGTATTTTATGGTTCTGTTTGACACCTTTAGTCAGTTGGTTCCGATGTGTTCCTAGATTGTTTGTTTCTTTCTGCTCAAAACTTTATTGATATTTTTTTTTAAATATTTGTTTAATAATTTTGTATGGGGAGATGAAAAATAATTTATTTCTCTTATATTATTCTGAAAATCTATTTATTCTGAAAAAGGATATAACAACTAAATGAATAGGAAACAATTTTGTCTGTTGTAATTTAAAAAAATTTGTTTTAAAGAATCAAAATTGATCAATGAATAACAATAAAATGATTTTATAAACAAATTTAGGAACAAATTTGACTAATAAATAATCAAATTGAATAAAAAATATGTGTTGCCTGTATTTAATTTTATATTAGTAGTAATAATTTTTTTAAATAATAATGGTATTGTACTTGTGGTGAATTGTTCAAACTGTGGGAATATTGTCTCATCATTTCAAATAATTTCCTCAGTTTTATTTGTACTTGTATCACTTATTGTGTTGGGGTAGATATTTTTAAAAAGTAGGAAGAATAAGTAAACATTTAGATTTAGCAGTTTGAAACACTTGCCAGGTTATAAATAAAAAGTCATTTTATCCTCCCAGTATGATGGCCGCCTCTCTGGTTTTGAAGTAATTATTGAAGGTTAAAATTAGTTTTTTTTTGTTAACTTAAAAAGTTTTTTTAGTGATTTTAAATTTATCTTTGGTTTTATTATAGCATTTTATTAATTATAGGGACTATTAGTGAAATATTATAAAAATTTAGTACTTTGTATATTTCAGAAGTGAAAATTAATTGACAACAAAGTGGACGGAAAATTACAAAAATCAAAAAATATTATAATTATTACATGTTGAAAAATGTTGGAGAGGAACAAGAGCTTATCTACTCTTTTTTGCCATCGATATTCTAATTTTTATTGGCAGATTGTCGAAAACTAATACAGGAGATTTGTTGGTTTTCCTAAGCAGGAATACAATACCTTGTGGATGACAGCAATGTAATCACTGAAAAATAGCTTCCTCTGCTATCATTACAGGGAGGAACTGTTGGCTTAGCAAAAGCCTTATAATTGAATATGTTAACCTATTAACTAATACAGTTTTGTTGAATTTATTACTACTACATACTGTATCTACAACATTTTGAAACATTAACGTTATTTCTAGTTTGTCTGCACGATATCTGCAGTGTTTATTGTGAAGCGATACAACAATATGAAACATCATAGTTTGTTATTGAAGAGGTGATTTGCAGTAAGTTTGTTATTTACAGCTTAGTATCAAAACCTTAGTGTCTGTGATATGCATAAGTTTATAATAGACTCTGACAGTAGATATTATACAGTATTTCTAGAAATGAATGCAATTATAAAAGTAAATAGACATATGTTTGGTATTTCTTCTTAACTAAAAAAAAATCAAACATAAACATATTATTTTATGTTTCACAACTAGTTCATAAACAATAAAATTAATTTTACAAAAATAAAAAAGCTCAAAATTCACTAAGTCAACCAAGGAGTTGGATACTTCCTAATGAAAAACACTAAAGAAATTGATTAATTGAAGTGAAAAAGACTTGAATGAAATGGAAATAACAAATCAAGATATCTCAGAAGAATATTCTGCTATAAAAATGCTCATGAAGTGATTTTAAAAAACACCAAAAAATGATACCATTGTGAAAATTATCAGAATTAATACAGCTAACACAAGATAAATGTATCTTTACATTTACCTCACTTTTTTATTCACTTCATTTTTCGATTAGCTCTCTTTCTTTACTTGTCAGTGACATGTTTCTTAGCTATCCAAGCTAGGCCAGTTACTCTGTTTAAAACATTATATACGCCTTCCTCACAGTCATCTCCCTATCCAAGCTTTCCACCCCATTTCCTATTTTTGTTCGATATGTTTTTATAGCATCTATTGATTTATTTTTCTTGTGTTCCATGGTTATTTCTTATTATGTCACCACATTGATATACAAAATCTTTCCATAACTCTGAGTTTGGATATGTTTTTCCATTATACTTTTGCCAGTTATCCATCTTCGGTTTGTTAATATGATACATTAATCAAATACAGTGTTTTCAGTTTTAGAGAAAATTTTTATCAGTATTATTTGTTTCTGTAGTCTAAAGCTGATTCAGGCTAGCACTATTCCCTTCAATATTAGTGGTCTGATTAGGTTTCCTACATTTCAACATCTGTCTTAAATACTTGAAAATATTTATTTACTTAGAAACAATATAAAACCTTTTATAACAGTCGATTATTACTGGAGTAAAAGTAATTGAACAAATGCTATCTACAGTGGATCAATACAATTTTTAAAAACACAAAGGAAACAGGCCAAATTTTGTAACCAACTTTTCACTATATTTTAAGGAATGTAATTACTATTTAAATGTTGCATTGTATTACCATTTTATAATATTGCATGGTTATTCATTTTTTAGAAATTACAAACCCAAGAAATTATTCTAGGAATTAAATAATTTAAATTAGTTTCATAAATTGCGTCTTCCGTTTAGTTTAGCCAGGAAAAACTTACAATACCACAATTACAAGTTCTGTAAAATAATGTATAATAACTTCAATAAAGATTAACAATTGAAAATATAAAAATAAAATCTAACTATTGATATTTTTGCTAATAATATTTAAATTTAACGTACACGGCATTGTAGTTCAAGAGCCTCATGGTCTCGTCTTAACTCTTCCGCAGATGTAATGTCATATCCTACATCCTGTTGAGAATTAAGCATTGTCTCACCAGGTCCCAGGATCCAGTCTGTTACTCTCTGAACGCCATCTTCCAGAATATGAACTTCCTGTTTATTTAAAGTGATACATATGATTCATGAGAAAATAATTATTTGAGATATGAAATGTTTATAAAGAAATCAAATTTTAATTCATTCTGTAACATCTTCAAGCAGATTTAAGTAAAATGAATTTAACTCAAATAAAACTTTATTTATTCATTAAGACTAAATAGAAAAAATATGTCAAAAACAAAAAAATATATTCACCTCCAGTGTTCAGAAATTATTTGATTATTGAGAAAAAATAAAATAAACACATTGTAAAGAGAAAGTGCCTTCTATGATCACTGCATAAACTAACCAACCAGCTGAATCATTGGATATTAATGATAAATTTTAATAATATTTAAATTTAAACATTAAAGTATAACAATTTCCATTAGAATTTGTTGTAAGACCACTATTTATTTAACTAAAATTAAACGATCCTTAATTAAGTGAATATGTAATGGCTTACTTTCTGATGCGTTTTGAAACAATCGTTCCTTTACTAAGCAAAGCCTCTACTTTGCATATTAAAAAAAATGATTGTTTCAAAATGCATCAGCAAGTAACCCATTACGTATTCACTTTTTTAAATATAATTTAGTTATAGTTTAATCAGTGAATTCAAGATGATTACAACAAGCAACTGTTCATTTAATCGTAATTTAAATAAAAAACAACAAATTTAATCAATTTAACAATAAAAATATTATTGTGATTGAATCATATATTCAAACACAAAAGACTAATTTTCTACTTATGACAATGTTTATAATTACAGATTTTAAAAAATTATTGTTTCTATGACCAATGTTGCTGATAGAACATGAATAACAATTGAATTTATATTAGGAGTAGGCCTGTGTATACTTTCCTATATTGTGCCTGTTTACTTTACTATTGATTATTTTTCATTCGGGAAATAAAATGAACTTTTAAAAAGTGAAATTGCTTTGAAATTCATTAACAATAATAATGGAAAAAAGTTTTAAATAACAGGAGATGTATTTATATGGTTTTAAATTCCTTATTTTACCTTAGCATCAATAACAGTCTTTTGAAAATCAGTCCAGGCTTTTTCTAATAAAACGATTTTTCCTTCAATAATCTCTATAAGTCTATCAATTTTTTCCTTTGTGTCAATAACGTCTTGAGGCATTAGTCCTGAGTTGTCTACAGCATATTCTTCATCCAGCCTTTCTAGTAACCTGGCACCTGAAAGTATTTTTTTAATTGTCAGAAATCTATTCACTTACATTATAGAATGTACATTACGGAATGTTTCAGTGTTGATATAAAATAAACCTAGGTTTAAAAAAAAAGTAAAATATAACTGTCTTTTCTGTAAAATTCTTTTACAAGAAATACAAATATGTTACTTTTACTGAAAAGAAAAATGTATGGAATTAAATACTCTGCTCCAAGCTATACTAGGGATTCCTTTAAATAAGGCTCTGTGAGAACCCAACCTAAATTTGGGCAAAGTACTGTATACAAAGTGTTGGAAAATTTCTACAATTTTTTCGACACATCTTGTGCCATTACTTTGGATTAACTCATGCTTTGTGTATGGCGAAGGACTAATTTAAGTAGTTCAATTTTAAATAGTTTACTTAGTTTTAATTATAAAGTTCAAATCATTAACTTAAAGTAATAAGATATCTATAGAGTTACCTCACCTGCTTGTAATATTTTTTGCACAGATTCTCTGTTCTGTATATACATGTTAGCACTATCTGAAAGACTTTGTTCAGTAACACTTGACCTAACTTTATCCGCTCCTTCTAAATCTTCATGTTTTCCACTCATTCTTTGTCGTAAGCGTTCAATTTCAGATACAGCTCGCTCTGCACTCTTTATAAATTCTTCTACATGCTGAAAAAAGTTGGGTTTAATATAAAATACCTATTTATAAAATGATATATTTTATATCATCTATCATTTCTGTGAATATACGAATTTCGTAAATGATTACGACTGTCTTATCCCAAAGGAACTACTTTAAAAAATGTTATCCTTATATTATATTCTCTCTCTCTCACTCACTCACACACACACCACAGACAAACAGACAGATTAAAACACTTATTAGACTGTAAACCCATGCCTATAGTACCTCTTATTATTTGTTTAAGTGAGTAACATTACAGACTGAGTGTCCTAAAACACATCCTCCGATAATGTAGTTTGAAGTAGGGAAAAGTAAGTACTACTATAAGAGAGTGTTTATAGGTTACTGTAAGATTTGTTAATGTATTCACTGCTGCAATAATCCCAAAACATTAGGTGCTCATTCAAAAAGTCCCAAAATTATGACACAATATTTTAGTTGCTTGATGTAATCATCTTGAATTCACTGATTAAACTAATTTTAAAAATACTTAACTAATTGAATACGTAATTGCTTACTTGATGACGTGTTTCAAAACATTCGTTCCTTTTATGAAGCTAACCCTCTACTGGCGGCATCGGTTAGGTGTAAAGACTCTAACAGGAATGGATTTATGACTGTGGAATGGAGTGGGTTGTTTGAGTTGTGTGTCATATAATAGAAAAGGCTGTTGGCTTTAAAGTGTGTGTGATCATTTAAAAATGATAGTTTCGTAAAAGGAACGAATGTTTGAAATGCGTCAGCAAGTGAGCAATTACATATTCACTTAGTTAAGTATTTTTAAAATTAGTACAATATTTTAGTTCAATGTGCCCTGAAATATGTAAGTGGATGGTTGATGTTTAGTTTGTATATTTCTTAATAAGTAACGAGAGTTTATACAACCTAGATTGACATTATTGCTATTTGGTCTTATACAATCTTGCAGTTAAGTTGTACATAAAGGTGTTCTTTAGTGTACTTTACATAAAAACAATAGTATAATCATACAACAAAAAAAGCGCATATAAAGACAAATTTTTACCTATCTCAAGACAAACAAGTTTTAAGTAAAACTTTTATGTACAAACTTGAAAGTATAATTTTGCAATTGAAGACAGAGTATCTCATCAAAAAAGGTAAAACTGCACAAAAATATAAGCTATATAAAGCCCAGACTGGCAGGTGCCATTTGTACCAATTGATTACTTCAATATTTTTGTTGCTACGAATTTTTATATCTAGTAATTGTGCATACAAACTAGGAAATTGATCTGACAAAAGTAAATAAGACTATTCAAAATTTAAATACAATTGAGATAGAACATATATTGAATTTTTAAACTCACATAATTTATGATTACAATTACAGCTCTCTATAATGTCATGGCAATGGTTTGGATTTCTTATATGATGCCGAAGATTCTATGATAAAACTACCATTGAGATGACTTATTTTCACTATCTAAATATTCTGGTCATTGTTCTTGAAAATACAGCTCTAACTACAAATCAAACTAATATATAGTATTGTTGACCAATAAATAGTGGGTTTCAAAAGATGTAGATCATTCAAAGAGGTTTTGAAAATTAATTAGAAGAAGAGTCTGGTAAAAATGGATTAAAAATCGTAATATCAGTAAAGACATGTTATCCACAATACTCAATACTGGAGACAACACTTGACCATGAGGTATATTTGCTGCTTAGTGATATGTAGAAGAAAATATAGAACTATTTGTTGGGCCCAATTAAAACATAACTAGTGCAAATACTCTTTTACTTATATGAATAAGTACTACCATGAATAAATCATGATGGGGAAGAAACTAGGTACGAATGAATAAAAAAAGACAGAACTGCCATTTTAAACATATTTGAAATGAATATTTTTCAACATTTTGAAATTAAAACAAAAAATAAATGGTGTATTTATATTAATACATTTTTTTAACTCATAATTTTTTTTTAAACAAAGAAATTTTTATAATTAATTACCTTTTCACAAAAATTTTATTAAGTGAACAATATTTTGCATAGTTTGCAAAACCCAGATTTTAAATCATTTCAGGTTAACAGTATTTCATCTATGAGTTTCATTATAAACTTAGTATTGATAATTTAATTATAAAAAATTAAAAGTTAATCTTTAAAAACTAAAGTCACAAATGAAATCTAATTTAATACTTAAAAAGCATATTGAAACTGATAATTGACTGAGTAGATAATTCTTACAACTCTGTTTTGAATCCATATGTCGTGATTGTAATTCCAATTTCCACCATATTCTTCAGGTAACTGGGATGAATCAACAAACTTGTTCAGTCTTGAGATTGGAATGTATATAGGCTGAAACAAAAAAACACCTGAAATTACAATAAACACATTTTTCAAGAGTAATGTAATTCTATATTACAAGATATTTACAATTTATAGAACCGAACTATACATTGAAACAGGTGATCTAATTACTGGTATATGTCACAATTAAACATGAATGGGAGTGTCATGTTTTAAACAAAGCAACAAAAAATAATCAGATGTATCTAATAATTATTCACTTATTTAAGTATCATTTAATTATAGTTTAATCAGTGAATTCAAGATGATTACAACAAGCAACTTTAAAAATAATTAGATTTTATTTGAAGATGAATTAAAACTTCAAGAACCAAGTTGAAGATTTTTGATAAATTACTTACAAAAAATTTCTCGACTAAAGTTTATAAAAATTTAGTTAATTTACAGTATGAAGTAGATGCCAGATTGGGCTTTAACCCCAATGTTTTAAGAAATTGAGTTGAGAGCAAAAAAGTTAATAAGTATGGCGTTACTTAATCTCAATAGAAGGAATGTTTCAATCAGTAAACATCTGATGCTAGAAAGGATCATGTGACATGGAAAATCATGTTCCAATACCAAAACCATGTCCAATATTAAATTTCAATTTTTTTAAAATCTTGCTCAATTATCTTATAAAATAACAAGTTTAGAAAATCAGGCAAATCTTTAGCACTTATTATCTAACATTAAACAACGACCCACTCTGGCTCTAGCCTTCTCATATTATGTATTAAAAAATAGACCATTTTAGCTTTTGCAATTTTAAATGAATCGCTTAACAAATTTGCATGATTTTTTTTTTTTAACTAACGTCTCTAGTGTTAGACGTGGATGAGACACATTTAGTTAATAATATTTGTTCAGTATCTATATAGGCATTATGATTGGCTGATCTTTTTTATGTATAAGTTTTTATGTACAAATGGTCTCCAGAAATCATAAACTGTATTATTATGGAGGCACTGAATTTGGCTACTTTGAAGACAAAGTGAAATAATCTGGTAGCATCTGCTTAAATCATCTTTGCCAAATCTAGAGAAAGGTTCAGAAAAATACCAACTCAGAAGGATGACCCATCCACGATTAAGAAAAGTAGTTACTGATTTACTAATAGGGATGAGAAAACAGCAATATTAATTCCCTCTAGTCCTGGTCACGAGACCCCCTTGTCAGGAAATGACTGGCAAGATCAATGAATTGTGTAGTTGGGGTGGTGTTAACAATATCTTGGAATACAAACAATCCAAGAATGGCTATAACATTAATAAATATGCTGGCAACTGGTCTTATATAACAATAAATGGTTATAAGTACCATTTTAACTGATTCGAAGTGATGCCTGACTGTTAAATAACTTTATTAATTTCTCAAAGAACTCATCCAGGCAGAAGGAATAATAGTTTAATTTTTAAAGAGAGCTTTAAAGGCAGCTGTGGAGTTGTCACACACAATTTGGCTTCACAGAACTGAACCATGGATCCAGAGAATGGAAAATTGATTCACACAAACCAACCTCAACCCTAAATGTCTAGTCTGAAGTCAGGAAACAAGTTTTGGAGAAATTCATGCATTGCTTGAATTAGCAGAAACCAAGCATTAATTCTGGACAATTATGAATTCATGGAGTTTCTTGTAAAATGGGAAAAGCTTCATATATCAATTAAGTTCACTTTTCTGACATTGTATCTGACTGTGAGACTGTCTCAGAGTACAACTAGGATGTTTTATTCATTCCTGGTAGAGTCTCTTACAAATAACACTATATATCCATTCTCTACTCCATTTTAAACAAGTTTAAAATGTTTTATTATATTATAATTATAGAAACAAACTTATTATTTTTAGTTTTATATTGTTTTATAAAAAACAATTAATTTTTATACTACCAATAATATACAGATGCTATGAGATAATTACATATTCCTATATTAGCATTTAAATATTTACTTAAATAGGCCTATACATGTCAACAGTTTTATTGATGTTTATTACCTATTCAATTAAAAGATGTATGGACTTTAAAATAGATATAATGTTAAATATTTCATAATTCTTACCTCTCCTTCCTTGTGAATCCGTGCGCAGTTATCAACTCTTTGCTTATCCCAGAATGCATCAGGTCTTAAAACGATTATGGTTCCCAAAGATGTACCAATAGCTAACGATATTTGTCTAATACATAGTCTGACTAGTCTCCATGTTGATCTTTGAGCATCTACAATCACTGTAAAACCTTGTCTGCGTGTGTCAGCACTAAATATATATATGTGTACATTATTAGGCTATTACTAAGACAATTAAAATAAAATATATGAGTAGATTATTATTAGGAGGTTAATTATATTACTAAGGCAATTAAAATGAAATATATAAGAAGGTTGTACAATTATTATTAGAAGTTAAATTAAGGTTATATGTTACAGAAACTGACATAAGTATATCGTTGTTAATACAAGATTAATATTAAGACTTTAAATGTTTTAAAACATAAGACAACACAGTTTTATTAAAGATTATTGATATATGCATAATATCAAAAATGTTCTATATCCCCCGCTCTAACCTACAAAAACCAAGAGGTCAGTTATGGTCTAAGTTGACAATGGGACACTCTCCCAAAATGCCTATCCTCAACAATTACAAAATTAATTGCTACTATAGGCAAGTATAACTATTTACAAGTGTTTTTAGGTAAATGATGTTTTTTTTTTGTTTACATTATTTAACAAACACAATGAAAAGAGGAAATGTGATGTTTTAAAAGACAGATAAGTAAAATAAAAATGCCTATATCAAGAATTTCAGAAAATAAATAAAAACAATACTCTAAAATCAGCTATTAGTATTTTTTATCTATAATAATTCAAATCCAGTTTCCTTGGTAGCCACAAATGAAAGTCTTTAAGTAGTAGTAACCCACATTGAGAAATTGTTGAAAACCGCCAACACGATAGCAATAGGAAATATTTTTTTTTTAATTAGGGAAATTACTGTTTAAAGAATCTAAGCATGGTAGGCTGGCTATAGGTAAAAACAAGTTTTGTGCCAAGTGTAGCCTAAAATCATTTTGGCTTTGAAGACATAAAAGATGCCGGGTGTGACGGGTCGTTAGGAAACAAAACTACTTTAATGAATTTTTTATGTAGTAAATTAAGTACCAGTAGAAATAATAATTTCATATAAATGCTGAAAAAAATGTTAAAATGTTAATTTATTCTTCTTAATATTCTTATCTTTATTTCTGTTAGGAATATTTATATATAGGCTATTTGAGTACATTTATCTGCGTTTTCTAACAACAGAGGCTAGGAATATAGAACATATTGTAATTTTAGGAAAGGCAGATAAATGTACTCATATAATTACATTTTATGCACAATTACATTTTACAATATTAGTTGCTATGTAAACTATATTGTATTTCAAATTTTACCTGGTTTGCCTAAACGAAATTTTTTAGGAACACGGGGAAGAAAGCAAAACTGACTACATGAAAATTCAAAATTTTGAAAAAAAAAAATCTGATTTCTAACTGAATAACAGACAGCAATATGCAATAACCGAAATATTTAATGAAAAAGATAACTATAATTTATTTACCTTCAACGGCCGCTTTTTTGTTTTTTGTTTGTTTTTATCGCCTAATTTTACAGTTTCAGCTTTGAAAAAACAAATAGCACTTACAATAATCGCAAATTCTTCCTCGGTATACTCTGTTCTCGGAGGCATCTTGAAGATAAAATGCACTTATAAATACACAAGAGCAGAGTGACAACTACTGTCCAGAATTCAGTGATTAACCCTTTCTACCCTACTGCCTCTGCAAAGTCGATATGCGTTTGAGCTCGGACAAACCGAACAACAATCTTGAGGGAGATCTCCGAAGCCAGACAATATCTGGCAATGTTTTTGTCATATCTACTCAGAAGCTGGATTTAACCAAACAAATATAGTTTGGCATTTTAAAATTATTATGGGACAATCTTTCTGATCAGCGAGTTATTATTTTGCACATTGGCAGTGAGAGAGGATTTTTAGGAGTACAGCTTTGTTTCATTTGAAAAAAAGGAGACCGGTGGCTACCACAAGGAGATGAACACTCAACACTTTGAAGAATGGTTCAAGAAACCATTTTGACTATCCTTCCTCCAAAGTAGTAATTGATCGAGTGCCTTTTCACACCATGGTCGGTCCGAACACTAAAAACCCCAATATGTCATGGCTCAAAGCAGATATTATTTCTTGGCTAGTGGAAAGAAACATTACCACCCGATGCAACAACATTTGAAAAACTAACAAAGGCTGTTTTAATAAACCACACAAAACCATTCTTTCAAACACCAGAATAGCCTACATACACAGGATTTGAGACCAGATGTAGAGCTGATATGGTTATCAGTTGTGCATTGTGAGCTCAATGCAATAGAATTTATTTGGGCCTATGTGAAAAATAAGGTTGCAAAAGTAAATAGATCGAACACATAAGAGGTAGGAAACAGTGTTAATGTTACTCGTAATTTATGTGCTGAAATGTTACAATCAGTGACACCTGAGCTAGGGGCAAAATGTATTGGACATACTAAAAAAGTAGAAGACCACCACTGGGTAAATGACCATCTTTTTGATGAAATTCCTCTTGTTGAACCAATCATCATACATTTAGAATACACAAATTCAGAAAATGATGATAATAACATAAACGTAGTAGATGACTTCTCTGATTATGAGGATTAATAGAATTGTAAATATATATGAATTATGTATTTACATAAACAAAATATCGAAAATATTTTTAAAAAAACCCAAAAAACCAAAAAGACTTTTAAAGCTGCCGTTGGAGGTCAAAAGCCCTCATGAAAAAAAGTACCAGACTGTACTCTACTTTCAGCTCAGACGGCAGAGGCGATTGCACGCTCCAGTGCACATTACCTCTGTTTCAAATAAAAATCAATAACACAACGAATTCAAAACCTACATAAACAGTTTATATAAATTTTATCTATTGATATTTTATTCTTTAAAACAAGCTAAAAATCAGTTCAATCAGATAAAGAAGCCGAGAGATAAATTTACAGCAACTACCCTAATAAATGATATGAAACTTTCAAATATAATGTTTAGGTTACTAATGGGTCATATAATATGGTATACAAATTTCACAAATATTGGACCAGTGGTTTTAATGCAGATATGTCTTAAAGTTGAACTTCAGTAAAAAAAAGTGATAAAATCGTACATTTTTCTTTAAATTTTAAACTACCCTTAACAAAAATGGTGCTATAATTTTTTTGGTTATATACATAAACGCAGAATTAAACAAGCTAATTATTGGTGTGAATAGTTTTATTCTAGCACAAATGGTTTGCTTGTAGTTAACGGCCAAACTCAAGGGTCCATTATTTCTTCGTCGACTATAAGCCAAAATGTTTTCGATGACACTAAGCAATCTTAGTCGGCGACTGCGATTGTTTTTAACAGTTATTAATTGACGTTTTTCAAAAATTTACTTAAACTATGAGTTCATCAAGACGTTTATTTGTTTAGTTCATACATAAAAGTTTTGCGATCATCATGCATAATAAAATCTACGAACGAATAATAGAAGGCTTCCACACAAAAACTGCGGGGATTTGAGGTTAAATATTTTTATTAAATGATATTCTTGGTTTAATGTTTTATAGCTAAATATAAAAGGCAATATTCTCAAGTTATTACTAGAATTTAGTAAAATTTATTAGTGGCACGTTACACATCCAAACAAAATTCTGCCTCTTTACAGGTCCTGGCCAACAAGTCTGTGGTGACGGATGAGGCAACTTTTCATTCAAACGTTACTGTGAATAGACACAACTGTAGAATTTGGGGTTCACACCTGCCTCATGAGTTCATTGAGCATCAAAGTGTGACTCCCCCAAAGTGAACGGTTGGTGAGGCCTTATGCATGAGTTGTACGTAGGCTACCTTCATTTTTGATGAAAGGACAATAAGTGGTGATGTCTGTTGGACAATGTTAGAGGAGTATATTTTTCCTCACTTTCAGCTAGATGGCGCATCGCCCCACTTTAGTTTGCTTGTGAGCGAAACATTCAATATTCGATTCGTCAACAAGAAAATTGAAAGGAAAGAAAGAGCGTTCCAAGAAACCAAGATTTACCTCTTTTTTGGACTTTATCTTCTGCACTCTTGAGAAAAACCTCGTGTATGCGGACAAAATTTGAGACCTAGCCCTTCTTAGCAAACGTGTAGAATCTTCCGTAGCAACGGTCCTCCATACATGCTGACCAGAATATGCTAAGAGGTGTAATTTTGTTTGGGGGTGTACCGTGCCATTAATGGGGTCTAAATAGAATTTTACAAAATTCTAATTATATATTGAGAATATTACCTTTATATTTATGTATAAGTATAAAACATTAAACTAGGAATTAGTTTAATAACATTTTTTAACAACAAAACACACCTCAAACGTCCGTTGTTCTTTTGTGGAAACCCTGTATAACAACTGACAATTAATTTATAGTTACTTGATCAAGGCTCGAACATTGTATGGTTTCAATAAGCCTACTGTGAAAGCCATATAACGTTTGTTAAATAAACTCTTCATAACAAATTACATAAACGCAACAGTAATTAAAATTAAATAATTGTGTTAATGTATTTTTTTAAACATTTTTGACTAATCTTTGCTATTAGTAAAACTATTTCACCCTAAAAGATGATGTTTTAAATTTATTTACAATTGAACAATCTTCAACGGTAAAACTATTTAAAATTTGTTGAAATCAAAATTAACACTCGTTAATGAACAAAATGTGATGAAGCCTGTAGCAAATTTATTTTTTAATTTTATATTTTGTCAAAACTCTAATTTTCAACATCAGTCTACCTCTTTGTGGAATATCATCAGGTGTAGCTAAGTTCAGAACGGAACAAACTTAAGGGAAAAGTTCTTGATTACAGCATTCCAAAGATAGAAAGTCTTTAGGAAAGTTTTTTTGTGTTATTCAAAGTCGTGTAATCATTAACGCTAAAAATAGGGTACTATCTCAGAATTCTTGTGATAGCATGGACTTTTGTGAAACTTTGACAATTAAGCTTACCGACCCTCTAAAACAAAAGTTATGTTCCTGAATTTGTTGAATATGCTTTTTGTTTTTTGTGGTGAAAACTTCTCTTGAGGCAATATGTATTTAGATTAGAATTCTAATTAGATGTATAAAATAAGTATATATATTGTTTTAAAACGTTTAACCCATCATAAAAACCACACCTTATGAAGAAATTTGAAAAATATTATTTTCAAGATATATTTTCTTGGTTTTTAAAATCTAAAAAATATATAATTAATTTTTACATGAACATTTTAACCATTAGAAACCATCTCATGAAATATTTGAAATATGTTTAAAGTCAAATTAAAAATAATATCTAATTTTAAAACTACTGTTTTTTTTACTATTATAAAAATAAAAATATTGTTAAAGCAATTATAACATCTTATATACTAGTATGTGTCTATATGTGAGATGCCTCCATGCTCCAGCTCTATCTCTTCTTCTGCCTTGTAATGTAGCTCTATGTATATGTAAACGTACATACGTGCGTACAAACGAATGCACAAGCGTGTGCACGCACATACACACACACTATATATATATATATATATATATATATATATATATATATATATATATATTGATATTTTACATTGTCCATTATTTTTCCATTGCACTGACTTTATGAAGTTGATATATTACTATTGTAAATACTTTTATCCACCACTAAGTGCAATAATTTTACCTTGTTGTGATGAGGCACCTTTCGGTCACTTGACCATTGTCGAATCACTGTGATTCGACAATGGTCAAGTGACCGATAGGTCCCTCATCACAACAAGGTAAAATTATTGCACTTAGTGGTGGATAAAAGTATTTACAATAGTAATATATCAATCTCATATATATATATATATATATATATATATATATATATATATATATATATATATATATAGTGAATACGTAAAACAATAAATCTATATAGAAAGTACTCAGCAACATGGAATAATAAAACATGGTGTTGAAGTCCCAAAAACTAAAAAATTTAAAAAAATACATTAAATCTTATATTTTAGACAATTTTTCATAAAATCAAGGTACTAAGTACTAATTTTTTTAAAAACAGAGTACTGAGTAATATTACATTACAAAGTATCTTTTAAAAAATATTATGATAAAATGTTTACCAAATAGGAGGTCATTACACTTGTTAGAAAGTGACTTTATGTTAGCAAAATCTGATTTGCTAATTCAAACAAATAGTTTATTTTGTTAGTCATGGTCAAATATTCCATGAGGCAGTTCAAAGTAATATAGAATTGCTGTAAATTGAAACGTAGTCATTTCCCGATTTACTAATTTACTCATAGTCTTACGGCTTATTTCAAGTAACTTATTTTTACTTACTGGGACTTTATGGCACCAGACAATCACCATCTGGATCTGTATGATTCCCTAGTGCAGTCAAAAATGTCTAGTCTCAGTAAGACTTTTCAACATTTTACTTTATAATTTTTTACACACTTAAAACTACAAAGTTTCAACTTAAAAGATCCATCAAGCATCAGGGTTAATTAAGAAAATGCAAGAAAAATACTGCAACATTGTATCTTAAAAACAAAAATAATTTTAGGTACCTCACAATGGAAAGAAAGTATTTCAATATTTCATCCAAGCTTTCTTTACTCCAAGGTGATGTTTCCGTGGGAGCTGAAGTCAAGATTAAAGGCCGATCCTCTCTATCTCGCCCTCCAGGCATGATAGCCACCTTCGTCTCCAGAGTGTCCAACATCCCCACAGCCTCCATGTCTGCACAGATTTCATAAATTCTAATTACAAACTATGAAAAACATGATTACTTTGGCATAAAATCCAAACCATAATAAAATTTTTAACTGGAGTTCATGTTATTTATAAGCTTTACTTGAACGTAACCGGCCATGGCACTGACAAAAAGTCGCTCAAAATGTTTGTGCAAAGTATTGAATGGTCGTGTACCCCTCATAATACACGATTATATACCATCGCGATGGAAGGATGGTGCCTCGGGTTGTACTCAGCCGCTTTACTAAGGGCAGACCCGAGGGTTTGAAGTTTAATAGTTAATCAAGTTTGAAAAATGTGATACACAACTAAGGACAGCGATTTCATTAATCGAAAGAATCAGTCTCACTCTGCATTCCCCAGAATCAGGGAACAGCTTTGAACACCTGAAGTATTCAACATACATTGCTCAGACCACTATCAGTCAAATAGTTACAGACATCAGTGAAGCATAAAGGATTAAGCTAAGGATTACCTAAAGGTAAGAAACTACAATAATTTGAACATAAGAACGTGTAATAAGAACATATATAACTTATATATATATATATATATATATATATATATATATATATATATATATATATATATAATTTTTCATGGTCTATTTCTGGAGTTGTTTAGTCTGTCAGGAATTATGCAAAGACACATACAACCGTTTGGTTGGCACATACAAAATTACTGGGTCTGTTATTTAAATCATCTTCCGTAGCAGAATTGTATTTTTCAATTCCTTCTATTAGTTTACACTCTACTCTTCAAATTGTCAATCTTAAATAACAAATTTCATTCATCCGCTCAAGTTCAAATAGATTCGTTTAAATGAAGTGGATGACACTTGATGTTAATACAGTTTTTTCAAATATTAATTCATTAATTAAATTTAATAAATTCATTTTAGTTTTATATGGGAAAAACCTTTCACAAAAGGGGCAAGGTATGCAATATAGTTATTTTGTCCCATTTGGCTTACAATAGATGATATATTACTTCATAAATAAGCTGAATTTAACTTTTATGTTATGTTACTATGTTAATTAATTAATAGTACTTAAAAGTAACTGAAATAATTTTTTTTTTGTTTACCCAAGTAGGAATTAACTTTAACTTTTTTTTGTTTTTTTTACTTGTTCTTGGTAGACCTAAAAAAATCTAATCCATACCGTGACCTTTATGTCCCTGCGCTTGTATCCATCAGACTTGACATTCCAAAAGGCTGAACGCAACTTACCCGCCTTCAACACCAAAACTGTTGTTGACATTATTACATCGGTTTTAAAGTGGGATAATCATTGTAGACTAAACATTTTCTCATCATTGTTAAATAAGGACTACAAAAAAGGCACTGAAACCATGTTGTTATCTTATCAATACGTTTTGGTTGGTAGATAACTATATTTACTCCATTCATAGCAGCAGGAGAGAATGTACCACGTAACTTTCCCTGCCTTCAATTCCCGTGGTGCACTCGACTAACACCCTAAACTCACAGGTAGCTACTAATCATCGTGGTGCGCACGAAGAACGCTCAGGGCTCACAAACGGTTCACTAATCATCGCTGTACACACGACGAACGCTTTAGCCTCACAAGTAGTTCACTAATCATCGTTGTACACACGGCGAACGCATTAGCCTCACAAGTAGTTCAGTAATCATCGTGGTATACAACGGCGAACGCATTAGCCTCATACGTAGTTCACTAATCATCGTTGTACACACGGCGAGCGCATTACCCTCACAAGTAGTTCACTAATTATCGTTGTACACACGGCGAGCGCATTACCCTCACAAGTAGTTCACTAATCATCGTTGTACACACGACGAGCGCATTAGCTGCCTAAGTAGTTCCCTAGTCATCGTGGTGCACACAGCGAACGCATTAGCCTCACAAGTAGTTCACTAATCATCGTTGTACACACGGCGAGCGCATTTTGCCTCACAAGTAGGTCCCTAATCATAGTGGTGCACGCGCGAACGCATTAGCCTCACAAGTAGTTCCCTAATCATCGTTGTACACACGGCGAGCGCATTAGCCTCACAAGTAGTTCCCCAATCATCGTTGTACACACGGCGAGCGCATTAGCCTCACAAGTAGTCCCCTAGTAGCCTCACATTTGGTTCACTAATCGTTGTGGTGCACGCGTCCTAACAAGCAAGACTCACAGGTAATTTACTAATTGTTTTGGTCCATACGACGAAAACTCTAGACACAGATGGTCCAGTTATGTTTTGGATGCACACGGCGAACGCTCTAGAAAAGAATTGGCGCACTAATCATCGTGGTAATGCTTTAGCGTTAAAGGTGATTCACTAAACTAATCGTAGTGGTGCACACGCGTTCTAGACTCACATGTGCACTAATCATCATGGTGCAAACGGCAAACGCTCTAGACTCACGTTTGGTTCCCTAATCATTGTAGTACATGCACCTAACAACCTAGACTCAGAGGTAATTCACTAAGTACCCTGGTGCATACGACAAAAACTCTAAACGCAAAGGTTCAGGTTTGTTCGTGGTGAACAATCGAAGGCTTTAAAAACTCTGGTGACCACTAATAATCACGGTGCACGCGGCAAACTCTCTAGACTCACGGGTAGTTCACTAATCCTCGTAGTGCATGCGGCAAAGTTCTAACCTCACAACTGGTTTACTAATCATCGTAGGGCATGCGACTAAAGCTCTCGCCTCATAAATGGTTCAGTCATAATTGAGGTGCATGTGGCAAAAGCTCTAGCCTCTCAGGTGGTTCACTAATCATCGTGGGGAACGTGACTAACGCTCTCGCCTTATAGGTGGTTCAATCATCATCGTGGTGCACATGGCAAATGCTCTAACATCACAGGTGGTTTACTAAACATCGTGGGGAACCCGGCCAACGCTCTCCCCTTATAGGTTTTTCAGTCATCATCGTGGTGTACATGGCAAACGCACTCGCCTCATATGTGGTTCACTAATCATCGTTGGGAACGTGGCCAACGCTCTCGCCTCTTAGTTGGTTCAGTCATCATCGTGGTGCACATGGCAAACGCACTCGCCTCATATGTGGTTCACTAATCATCGTGGGGAACGTGACTAACGCTCTCGCCTTATAGGTGGTTCAATAATCATCGTGGTGCACATGGCAAATGCTCTATCATCACAGGTGGTTTACTAATCATCGTGGGGAACGTGGCTAACGCTCTCGCCTTATAGGTGGTTCAATCATCATTGTAGTGCACATGGCAAACGCACTCGCCTCATATGTGGTTCACTAATCATCGTTGGGAACGTGGCCAACGCTCTCGCCTCTTAGTTGGTTCAGTCATCATCGTGGTGCACATGGCAAACGCACTCGCCTCATATGTGGTTCACTAATCATCGTGGGGAACGTGACTAACGCTCTCGCCTTATAGGTGGTTCAATAATCATCGTGGTGCACATGGCAAATGATCTAACATCACAGGTGGTTTACTAATCAAAGTGGGGAACGTGGCTAACGCTCTCGCCTTATAGGTGGTTCAATCATCATTGTGGTGCACATGGCAAACGCACTCGCCTCATATGTGGTTCACTAATCATCGTTGGGAACGTGGCCAACGCTCTCGCCTCTTAGTTGGTTCAGTCATCATCGTGGTGCACATGGCAAACGCACTCGCCTCATATGTAGTTCACTAATCATCGTGGGGAACGTGACTAACGCTCTCGCCTTATAGGTGGTTCAATAATCATCGTGGTGCACATGGCAAATGCTCTAACATCACAGGTGGTTTACTAATCATCTTGGGGAACGTAGCTAACGCTCTCGCCTTATAGGTGGTTCAATCATCATTGTAGTGCACATGGCAAACGCACTCGCCTCATATGTGGTTCACTAATCATCGTGGGGAACGTGGCCAACGCTCTCGCCTCTTAGTTGGTTCAGTCATCATCGTGGCGCACATGGCAAACGCACTCGCCTCATATGTGGTTCACTAATCATCGTGGGGAACGTGGTTAACGCTCTCGCCTTATAGGTGGTTCAATCATCATCGTGGTGCACATGGCAAATGCTCTAACATCACAGGTGGTTTACTAAACATCGTGGGGAACCCGGCCAACGCTCTCCCCTTATAGGTTTTTCAGTCATCATCGTGGTGTACATGGCAAACGCACTCGCCTCATATGTGGTTCACTAATCATCGTTGGGAACGTGGCCAACGCTCTCGCCTCTTAGTTGGTTCAGTCATCATCGTGGTGCACATGGCAAACGCACTCGCCTCATATGTGGTTCACTAATCATCGTGGGGAACGTGACTAACGCTCTCGCCTTATAGGTGGTTCAATAATCATCGTGGTGCACATGGCAAATGCTCTAACATCACAGGTGGTTTACTAATCATCGTGGGGAACGTGGCCAACGCTCTCGCCTCTTAGTTGGTTCAGTCATCATCGTGGTGCACATGGCAAACGCACTCGCCTCATATGTGGTTCACTAATCATCATGGGGAACGTGGCCAACGCTCTCGCCTCTTAGTTGGTTCAGTCATCATCGTGGCGCACATGGCAAACGCACTCGCCTCATATGTGGTTCACTAATCATCGTGGGGAACGTGGTTAACGCTCTCGCCTTATAGGTGGTTCAATCATCATCGTGGTGCGCATGGCAAATGCTCTAACATCACAGGTGGTTTACTAAACATCGTGGGGAACCCGGCCAACGCTCTCCCCTTATAGGTGTTTCAGTCATCATCGCGGTGTGCATGGCAAAGGCACTCGCCTCATATGTGGTTCACTAATCATCGTTGGGAACGTGGCCAACGCTCTCGCCTCTTAGTTGGTTCAGTCATCATCGTGGTGCACATGGCAAACGCACTCGCCTCATATGTGGTTCACTAATCATCGTGGGGAACGTGACTAACGCTCTCGCCTTATAGGTGGTTCAATAATCATCGTGGTGCACATGGCAAATGCTCTAACATCACAGGTGGTTTACTAAACATCGTGGGGAACCCGGCCAACGCTCTCCCCTTATAGGTGTTTCAGTCATCATCGTGGTGTACATGGCAAACGCACTCGCCTCATATGTGGTTCACTAATCATCGTTGGGAACGTGGCCAACGCTCTCGCCTCTTAGTTGGTTCAGTCATCATCGTGGTGCACATGGCAAACGCACTCGCCTCATATGTGGTTCACTAATCATCGTGGGGAACGTGACTAACGCTCTCGCCTTATAGGTGGTTCAATAATCATCGTGGTGCACATGGCAAATGCTCTAACATCACAGGTGGTTTACTAATCATCGTGGGGAACGTGGCTAACGCTCTCGCCTTATAGGTGGTTCAATCATCATTGTAGTGCACATGGCAAACGCACTCGCCTCATATGTGGTTCACTAATCATCGTTGGGAACGTGGCCAACGCTCTCGCCTCTTAGTTGGTTCAGTCATCATCGTGGTGCATATGGCAAACGCACTCGCGTCATATGTAGTTCACTAATCATCGTGGGGAACGTGACTAACGCTCTCGCCTTATAGGTGGTTCAATAATCATCGTGGTGCACATGGCAAATGCTCTAACATCACAGGTGGTTTACTAATCATCGTGGGGAACGTGGCTAACGCTCTCGCCTTATAGGTGGTTCAATCATCATTGTAGTGCACATGGCAAACGCACTCGCCTCATATGTGGTTCACTAATCATCGTGGGGAACGTGGCCAACGCTCTCGCCTCTTAGTTGGTTCAGTCATCATCGTGGCGCACATGGCAAACGCACTCGCCTCATATGTGGTTCACTAATCATCGTGGGGAACGTGGTTAACGCTCTCGCCTTATAGGTGGTTCAATCATCATCGTGGTGCACATGGCAAATGCTCTAACATCACAGGTGGTTTACTAAACATCGTGGGGAACCCGGCCAACGCTCTCCCCTTATAGGTTTTTCAGTCATCATCGTGGTGTACATGGCAAACGCACTCGCCTCATATGTGGTTCACTAATCATCGTTGGGAACGTGGCCAACGCTCTCGCCTCTTAGTTGGTTCAGTCATCATCGTGGTGCACATGGCAAACGCACTCGCCTCATATGTGGTTCACTAATCATCGTGGGGAACGTGACTAACGCTCTCGCCTTATAGGTGGTTCAATAATCATCGTGGTGCACATGGCAAATGCTCTAACATCACAGGTGGTTTACTAATCATCGTGGGGAACGTGGCTAACGCTCTCGCCTTATAGGTGGTTCAATCATCATTGTAGTGCACATGGCAAACGCACTCGCCTCATATGTGGTTCACTAATCATCGTGGGGAACGTGGCCAACGCTCTCGCCTCTTAGTTGGTTCAGTCATCATCGTGGCGCACATGGCAAACGCACTCGCCTCATATGTGGTTCACTAATCATCGTGGGGAACGTGGTTAACGCTCTCGCCTTATAGGTGGTTCAATCATCATCGTGGTGCACATGGCAAATGCTCTAACATCACAGGTGGTTTACTAAACATCGTGGGGAACCCGGCCAACGCTCTCCCCTTATAGGTTTTTCAGTCATCATCGTGGTGTACATGGCAAACGCACTCGCCTCATATGTGGTTCACTAATCATCGTTGGGAACGTGGCCAACGCTCTCGCCTCTTAGTTGGTTCAGTCATCATCGTGGTGCACATGGCAAACGCACTCGCCTCATATGTGGTTCACTAATCATCGTGGGGAACGTGACTAACGCTCTCGCCTTATAGGTGGTTCAATAATCATCGTGGTGCACATGGCAAATGCTCTAACATCACAGGTGGTTTACTAATCATCGTGGGGAACGTGGCCAACGCTCTCGCCTCTTAGTTGGTTCAGTCATCATCGTGGTGCACATGGCAAACGCACTCGCCTCATATGTGGTTCACTAATCATCATGGGGAACGTGGCCAACGCTCTCGCCTCTTAGTTGGTTCAGTCATCATCGTGGCGCACATGGCAAACGCACTCGCCTCATATGTGGTTCACTAATCATCGTGGGGAACGTGGTTAACGCTCTCGCCTTATAGGTGGTTCAATCATCATCGTGGTGCGCATGGCAAATGCTCTAACATCACAGGTGGTTTACTAAACATCGTGGGGAACCCGGCCAACGCTCTCCCCTTATAGGTGTTTCAGTCATCATCGTGGTGTGCATGGCAAAGGCACTCGCCTCATATGTGGTTCACTAATCATCGTTGGGAACGTGGCCAACGCTCTCGCCTCTTAGTTGGTTCAGTCATCATCGTGGTGCACATGGCAAACGCACTCGCCTCATATGTGGTTCACTAATCATCGTGGGGAACGTGACTAACGCTCTCGCCTTATAGGTGGTTCAATAATCATCGTGGTGCACATGGCAAATGCTCTAACATCACAGGTGGTTTACTAAACATCGTGGGGAACCCGGCCAACGCTCTCCCCTTATAGGTGTTTCAGTCATCATCGTGGTGTACATGGCAAACGCACTCGCCTCATATGTGGTTCACTAATCATCGTTGGGAACGTGGCCAACGCTCTCGCCTCTTAGTTGGTTCAGTCATCATCGTGGTGCACATGGCAAACGCACTCGCCTCATATGTGGTTCACTAATCATCGTGGGGAACGTGACTAACGCTCTCGCCTTATAGGTGGTTCAATAATCATCGTGGTGCACATGGCAAATGCTCTAACATCACAGGTGGTTTACTAATCATCGTGGGGAACGTGGCTAACGCTCTCGCCTTATAGGTGGTTCAATCATCATTGTAGTGCACATGGCAAACGCACTCGCCTCATATGTGGTTCACTAATCATCGTTGGGAACGTGGCCAACGCTCTCGCCTCTTAGTTGGTTCAGTCATCATCGTGGTGCATATGGCAAACGCACTCGCGTCATATGTAGTTCACTAATCATCGTGGGGAACGTGACTAACGCTCTCGCCTTATAGGTGGTTCAATAATCATCGTGGTGCACATGGCAAATGCTCTAACATCACAGGTGGTTTACTAATCATCGTGGGGAACGTGGCTAACGCTCTCGCCTTATAGGTGGTTCAATCATCATTGTAGTGCACATGGCAAACGCACTCGCCTCATATGTGGTTCACTAATCATCGTGGGGAACGTGGCCAACGCTCTCGCCTCTTAGTTGGTTCAGTCATCATCGTGGCGCACATGGCAAACGCACTCGCCTCATATGTGGTTCACTAATCATCGTGGGGAACGTGGTTAACGCTCTCGCCTTATAGGTGGTTCAATCATCATCGTGGTGCACATGGCAAATGCTCTAACATCACAGGTGGTTTACTAAACATCGTGGGGAACCCGGCCAACGCTCTCCCCTTATAGGTTTTTCAGTCATCATCGTGGTGTACATGGCAAACGCACTCGCCTCATATGTGGTTCACTAATCATCGTTTGGAACGTGGCCAACGCTCTCGCCTCTTAGTTGGTTCAGTCATCATCGTGGTGCACATGGCAAACGCACTCGCCTCATATGTGGTTCACTAATCATCGTGGGGAACGTGACTAACGCTCTCGCCTTATAGGTGGTTCAATAATCATCGTGGTGCACATGGCAAATGCTCTAACATCACAGGTGGTTTACTAATCATCGTGGGGAACGTGGCTAACGCTCTCGTCTTATAGGTGGTTCAATCATCATTGTAGTGCACATGGCAAACGCACTCGCCTCATATGTGGTTCACTAATCATCGTGGGGAACGTGGCCAACGCTCTCGCCTCTTAGTTGGTTCAATCATCATCGTGGCGCACATGGCAAACGCACTCGCCTCATATGTGGTTCACTAATCATCGTGGGGAACGTGGTTAACGCTCTCGCCTTATGGGTGGTTCAATCATCATCGTGGTGCACATGGCAAATGCTCTAACATCACAGGTGGTTTACTAAACATCGTGGGGAACCCGGCCAACGCTCTCCCCTTATAGGTTTTTCAGTCATCATCGTGGTGTACATGGCAAACGCACTCGCCTCATATGTGGTTCACTAATCATCGTTGGGAACGTGGCCAACGCTCTCGCCTCTTAGTTGGTTCAGTCATCATCGTGGTGCACATGGCAAACGCACTCGCCTCATATGTGGTTCACTAATCATCGTGGGGAACGTGACTAACGCTCTCGCCTTATAGGTGGTTCAATAATCATCGTGGTGCACATGGCAAATGCTCTAACATCACAGGTGGTTTACTAATCATCTTGGGGAACGTGGCTAACGCTCTCGCCTTATAGGTGGTTCAATCATCATTGTAGTGCACATGGCAAACGCACTCGCCTCATATGTGGTTCACTAATCATCGTGGGGAACGTGGCCAACGCTCTCGCCTCTTAGGTGGTTTTGTAATCATGGTGGTGAACACGGCGAACGCTATAGAATTATGGATAGTTCACTAATCATTAAGTGCGTGCGGCGAACGCTCTAGACTCGCATGTGGTCCACTCATTGTCGTTGTGCACGCGGCGCACGCTCTAGACTCTAGACTCACAGGTGGATTCTTTTTAAATACTAAAAGAATAATTTTAAAAAATGGTTTAAACTAAGTAAAATTATTTAAATCATAAATAGCGAAATCTATAAAAAATCTACGTTTAAGCCAGGGAACCTTTCTAAACTAATGGAATTGTTTTCGTACTTACTATATGTTGAATGGACATGTGACAGAATTTGAAAAAATCTTGTTGATTGACTAAAAATAGAAATTAGGGAATGTGTAGATGGAAGAGACACCAAATGGAGAAGGAATAGTTTTGGGAAGATTAAATTCGTCGCTCAGACAGTGAGAACGGGTTTTTCGTGGGTCAAAAGTAGTTTGTAAAGCCGGAGATTAAAATTAATGAACTCTGTAGTCAAAGCTGTTTAAGTTAAATAGGAATATGCTCATTGAGTACAAGTTAGGTAATTATTAAGTTTACGTCGACATTTACAAATATTTTTCACTGCAGAGAAAAGATCATTTGGTACAAATCCTTTCTTAGAAATTCTAGTGTATTTTGGAAACAGAATAAAAATTCAGTTTACATTTGTTGATAACAAAAACTGCCACTGGTAGAAAGGTGAAATCAGTTTTAGTACAGCAGAGGGTAGGTTTCCAGGGATTAATAATTTTTCTATATAGGGGTATACTATGTAGAATTTCTTCGATAAGCGATAATAAAATTCTAACTTACTGATCTTCATAAATCTCAGCTTAAGTACAATTTATTTGTATTTTAAATAATCTTTACAAAACTGGAGAAAATAAAGAAAATATTTCTGAACGATAGCCACCCTTAAGCATCCTTATTTCTAGGCATATATGCCTATGAATCACCCTGGGCAGTTGTTTTAAGGGTTCCAGGAATAAAACAAGCTGTCTGATACACAGCAAGCTTCGTAACAACATCCAACATTCAGCGTTTAGTTCAGAGAAACCTTTCTTTGGTTAGGCTTACATTTCAATGGTATTACACAAGCGATAGGCAGGTCACGCCCAGTTCAAGGCCGGCCACCACAGCTTTTCCCATGTCGACTGCTCCAAATACATTCAGTTCGCACTGACCTGTCTCAATGCCGTTGTTCCATTTCTAACACTTTTGATATAATTGACATGTCATAGGAAGCTTGTGTTAATTTAATGAAAAATAAATATGGTGAAGAATGAATAAATAAAATAAATATTAAACATAACATGACGGTAGATAAGGACATAAAAATGATGTAGGTAAAGGACATGATGGTGGGTAGAAAAATAATCAATTATGCAAATAGAGTAGAATAGACGAAAGGATTACAAACATATGTGATCGTAAGAGAACATAAAAAAGAAGCCGCTGACCGTTGCACCGGAAGACTGATGGTATTTTATTGAAGGCAGAGAAGTTTAACTTGTAAACATCAACAAGGACCTAGATGACATCAGGATAATAGTTTAAAATTGAATTTTACGGGATAATTAACTGATGGACGTTAAACAACTGGGCCACGAATAATTGCGATATTTGTAGGTCTGAGTAGGGTTTTGAGTTTAGTGACAGGAGAAATGATTTTTTGTATGCTATTAGTCAAATTAAATAACGCCAGCTACGAAGTATATGTAAATGATAACAAATGATTGAAGTTCAGGATATAAAGAAGCTATATGGGGCTTCAGGCTTATTCGTTAACATATGGGATATAAAGAAGCTATATGGGGCTTCAGACATATACGTTAACATATGGGATATAAAGAAGCTATATGGGGCTTCAGACATATACGTTAACATATGGGATATAAAGAAGCTATATGGGGCTTCAGACATATACGTTAACATATGGGATATAAAGAAGCTATATGGGGCTTCAGACATATACGTTAACATATGGGATATAAAGAAGCTATATGGGGCTTCAGACATATACGTTAACATATGGGATATAAGGAAGGTTTACAGGTCACGTTTGTAAGGACGCATATCTCAAGCAAACTCTTTACCGAACATAAAATGTAGGTAACAGCAAAAAAGTAACGGCAAAAAGAACTCTTGCCGTTACAGCAACAAGTAGGTTAAAGGATAAGGGGAGGACAGAATGATCCACTGGTATTGTGATAAGGCAAATATGGCTCCTCGCAAAGGCGAAGGCCACTTATTTAGTGTAGATAAATCAATACCGATGTCAATCTACCAGCTATCCTTTCTAAGAAAATATGTGAGTTTGTTGCATGTGGTTGTGAGGTGTGGTTTCTCTGTATTTTTGTTTCGAGTGTTGTGATTGTAGTGTTGTTTGGTTTGAATACATGTAAACACAATCACTTGAAGATGACAAACGAAGATAGCAAATACAAAAAATTCTTTTAAGAAAAATCTTCAAAAAATTGTAATATATGTAAGATGTTACTGGATACGTTTCTGGGCAGAAATTGTCATAAAGTCGATGACTAAAGTGATAACAACGAGAAACCTATCTGAATGAGCGAGGCGACAAATATTCAAAGTAAAGGATGAATTAAAGTACGGATATGTAGCTCGGGGTAATTAAAATTGCCTTAATAAAGCCTGGGCGGGTGAAAAATTTCTAAAAAATTGATTTTGTAATTGATAAAACAATTAAAAATAAAACAATGCATTGTTTTGAAGTTTTCTATACGCTTAAAAATCAAATGTGAAGAATGGCAAGGTTAACATATGTAGTGCTCTCTATCGGCGTGATAGCCAAACATTCATGGTATAAATTAGCCTAGTTGGCCTTTTGTATTTAAATCCAGTGGACATCCTATTCAGAACAATGGTGGTATGTAACCTAAACATCCAATGGTAGTGAATAGCTTCTTAGAAATAATTTATTCGCCCAATCGGCCTACATCGGTTTACACTCTTCGATCTATGTGACTGAGAATGTGCACAGAACCTGAATGATACGAGGCTAATATCAGTTGCATTAATGAAATACCATAACACTCACTTTACTGTTCTCATTGTCGACTGCTTTCTGTCGTTGTGTAAAGGCCAATCTGTATAAATGTGATCGCAAACTAATCCTTGAGAAATACCAGTGCCGTTGTCCAAGTGTCACGCAGACCTCGGTAAGGTTTATGAAAATACTGTACATAATGATTGTATGTTCATTTCATAAAGCTTTATTAAGATATAGCCCTATTAATTTTATAATACAAATATATCTGGTCTTTAAATAGTATTTCTTTTTAAATCGATCTAGAATACAATTTTAACAATACGGTATGCTTACGTCCTGCAATAGACACAAATCACAATAGTCTTCGATCACGTGGATGACTAAAACATGATCAGCTGTTCGCATTGGATCAGCTGTTATCAAAGGTGTTAACGAGTAGGTCTATAACAAATGTTAGAAATATCACTAAATTATAAAGTATTCAATCTGTTAATGAGTTGTCTATAGCGCCGCACTGGAGACTTGTAAAACCAATCTCGTAGAGACGAAATTGAACTGTCGTCGAACTCAAAGCATTCTCTACAATTCCTTTAAACAGGCGCGTATATAAGGGGGGGCGATGGGGCGATCGCCCCCCCACCCAACCCTCAAGAACTTTGGGTTAAAAATCGACAATATATTATTAAATTAGGACTTTCTATTAAATTAGACTTTTACTTAAGTTAATTCGTCTTTTATTATAAATAAAAAATGAAATTTTAATTTTTAATTTGAAAATGTGACGCGTTCCCTCGGCATACCCTCGTAAACGTCTAAACGTTTTAACAACAGATAGCGCTAATGAAGCTTAGTCTCGACGCTAGAGGTTGGCTGCCACGAGGGCTGGGCGGATTTTGGGGGCTCAGACCCGGGTAAGAAAAAAAAACATATGATTTTCAATACGTAATTTTGCAAGCGTAATATTCGCAGCTGACTCCGGAATTGTTCGTGAATTAATTAATAAACCATTTTTATAATAATAGCTTATTATGAAATTAATAATATTCTCTAGCCATAAGTGTTATCGAAACTGGAATAATTATTTATTAAAAAGTCTAATTTGCTACGAATCTTTATCACGTTACCGATTTCTAACGCAAGCGTAGAAAGAACTTTTTCTGTTCGATGTTTTTACATACACGCACGTACGCTCGCGCGCACACACATATTATATATATATATATATATATATATATATATATATATATATATATATATATATATATATAATGCATCGATCGCCCCCCCCCAAAGCAAGTCGCTGGATACGTGCCTGTCTTAAAGGACTATACCTAGTTTTCAAATTCACCAAAAACTCTGAGCATTTTCATTTAAAAAACACACAGATATGTTATCTTCAATATAAGATAAGAAAAATTAAAAATCAGTAAAACATACTCGTGTAATACATTTGACTGTAATGTAAATTTATTCTTATTTATTTCTCTTAATTCTTCATTTATTTTCCCCATTTAATTTTGGTGTCGTCATTTTTAATTGGTACTTTTTATGAATTACTCTCTTCCTCAGACAAATCGTAGTTGTAAAATAAATTTATATCTGAGAATCGCGGAAACAATAATATAAAATGACAATATGGCATGATGAAAAGACATTGGAAATTACAACTAACGCTGCCGTTTATAGGCTTTACAACTAATATTTACTGCAACCTTTATTTACAACGACAATCCGTCGTTGGATAAATGGGCATTGGTCATTACAACAAACAGTTACGGTAACATTTATTTACCTACAGCGAACAAACGCTGCTTACATCGGTTTTACAACTAAGAATTACTGCAATCTATCTACAAGAAGAATCCGTCGCCATAAATGGACATTGGACATTACAACAAACAGTTACGGTAACATTTATTTACCTACAGCGAACAAACGCTGCTTACATCGGTTTTACAACTAAGAATTACTGCAATCTATCTACAAGAAGAATCCGTCGCCATAAATGGACATTGGACATTACAACAAACAGTTACGATAACATTTATTTACCTACAGCGAACAAACGCTGCTTACATCGGTTTTACAACTAAGAATTACTGCAATCTATCTACAAGAAGAATCCGTCGCCGTAAATGGACATTGGACATTAAAACTAACATTTACGGCAACTTTTATCCGTCACCGCAAAATGACACTAGACATTACAGCTAACAATCTGCTACATCGACATTTATCTACCACGAAGAAAACGATGCTGTACTTTACAACAATGAATTATTGCAACTTTTATCTACAAGGGCAATCCATCGCCATAATGGACATTGGACATTACAACTAACAATTACGGCGATATTTATCTACAACGAACAAACGTTGTCGTACATCGATTTTACAACTAAGAATTACTGCAACTTTTATTTTCAACTACAATCAGTCAGCATAAATAGGCATTGGACATGATAGGGTAACCTTTATCTACAATAAAAATGCGTCATCTAGATGGAAAATACGTCACTGTAAATCAGCTTTACAACTACATTAGGGTAATACTAACAAACGCTGTCGTACATCTACTTTACAGCTAAGAATCTGCAATCTTTATCTACAGCGACAATCTGTCGCCATAAATTGTTATTGGACAACATAACTAACAATTACGGCGATATTTATCTACAACGGACAAATCCTGCCGTACATCGACTTTACAACTAAAAATTACTGCAACCTTTATCTACAACGACAATCCGTTGCCATAAATGGACATGGACATTACAAAGTTACAAATACTGATACGTTTATCTACAACGAACAACGCTCCATACATCCGCTTTACAACTAAGAATAAGGACAACCTTTATCTACAAGGAAAATACGTAAATCGATTTTAGAACTACATTAGACCAGGATGTAGCCTACAACGACTAAACCTAATTGTAATTTAACTTTTCAATATATTGACGAAAACTAACGCCATAAAACGATTTTAAATTTGGAATTTTTACTAACATATAACTGAAACGACGAAGCTGTGCCATAAATTGACTTTACAAGACATGAATTAACATCGACATTTATATACAACGACGACACAATGATAAAATATTAACTCTATGCGTTTCGTCGACAGAAACCTGATGTTGTTACGGTTGTAAAGAATTAGATTTATACATAAGTGCAATAATTAGCTAATGAAACCCCTTCGTGTGACAGTTTTATACAGATTTTACTAGCACAGTAGGCGCATCATGTTACAGTTATGTTTCTATATACACATCTATATTCCTTTAATTTATTATGCAAGAAGGTAAATGATATTTACTATCTCCTAGGCTAAGATAAGAGATATTGTAAATTTTACCGGTATCTTCGCGGCTAGCGTAAATGAAAAACAGAAGTAACGAGAAATCGCTGAGAGGTCATGCGAGAAAGCGACGATTAAGAGCTTTTAAAATAACCGGATTAGCTCCGACCAAATTAAAGAACTTGTTGCAAAAGTCATTAACTAAAAGATTCACGTACGTCGTCCAGCTGACTCGATGCTCTGTACCCACAAGGTTGCCCGACATAACAGTAAATTAATGAGTACGAAGGGAAATGACTTTACTAAAATTAGGACAGCTGTAAAAATAGGAAGGATCAGGCTAGGATGGTTTTAGTCAAACTCAGGGAATAGAAAGTGAAATGGTTTTATAAAAGAAAAAATCTTTTACATATTGAACGAAGAAATAACAACAACAAAAAGTATTGATGCAGAGTGAAAGAAGTAAACTGTTTCGGATATAAGAAAATTGCATTTATGTTTCTAATATAAAGGGAAGATACAGAAATAAATAAAAAGACCATGTCTATGGGGCGTAAAACAGTTATCTTCATTTTCCTTGTACAGAGGAAGAAACAGAAAATAGGAGAGTGGGAAACGGAACGGAAAAGGTAAAATCTTTCAGAAATTAAAGAGCAGGCGCGTATCCAGCGACTTGCTTTAGGGGGGGGGGCGATCGATGCATTATATATATATATATATATATAATATGTATGTGTGTGCGCGCGCGCGTGCGTGTATGTAAAAACATGTAACCAGAGAGGCCTGCATGTCATCAGGCCCAAATTATCTAAAATATTACGCTTGCAAAATTACGTATTGAAAATCATATGTTACAGACTAAGCTTCATTAGCGCTATCTGTTGTTAAAACTTTTAGATGTTTACGAGGGTAGGCGGAGGGGACGCGTCACATTTATTCAAATTAAAAATTAAAATTTTATTTCTTATTTACAATAAAAGACGAATTAACTTAAGTAAATAAAGTTAAAATTTATACATAGACTAGCATTTGATAAGTAATTCTATTTTTGTAATTATTCAAAGAGCATTACAATGTTACAAAATTATTATTATATTTATTACAGTTAGGATTTTATATTTGAGAATATATAATCACTGAATTGTCGAAAAAAGTCCTAATTTAATAATATATTGTCGATTTTTAACCCAAAGTTCTTGAAGGTTGGGGGGCGATCGCACCATCGCCCTCCCCCTTGGATACGCGCCTGAAGAGCTTTCGTTATTTCAGTTATGTAACGAGAAAAGAAGGACAGATGAAAGAGTAGAACTCGGAAAGAAAGAGGTAAAATATTTCAAAACAGGTAAGGCCTACCAGTAATTCCTTTACACAGGTAGAAGATGCAGAAAGAAAGATAGAGTGAGATACTCTTCTCAGAAAGGTAGAGCCGTAGCTTGTTTAACCTATGGAAACATTATATGTATGGTACATATTGGGATATGATTCTTCTCTAGCACTAAGATAAGGATGAACCGTAGTTTTCCTGTACTGGTGGGCGTTAAGAGTAGGATGCGTGTTGGAACATGATTCTTCGCCAGCATAAGGATGACAGATAAATGTAGTTGTCTGAACATTAAGATCAATTTAAGTAGAAGTAATGTTTCTATATGAATTATCTCTGTCGCTATGATAAGGGAGAATAGGGGATGGCTTAAACTGCAGGAGATTAGAATGAGGATACGCATCTGCCCTGGCAGTAGGATGACGGAGATGTGTATCTTCCCTGAACTGGCTTATCGTAATTTGTAGGATACGCATTTAGGTAACAATAGCCTCACTGAACTGGCGGAGTTAGAAGTAGGATACGAGCTCGGATATGAATCTCCTCCGACACTAGTCAATAAAATCTCCCTAAATTAGTGGAACGTTATCACTAGAATCCTCGTTGGGATATGAAACTTCTCTGAAATTAGAATGAAGGAACGCCTTACCTTGCCTGAACTCTAGGAGTATTATAACTGGGATTGACATTGTTTATTAGGATTTCTTGGCTCTAATTTAACTTAGAACTGTAGCCTTTCTACACTCTCAGGGTGTTATAGCTTCAAAAGGATATAAATCTTCACTGGGACTAGGATAAAGAAGGACATCAGCTTTCTCGAACTGGCAAAGCGTTATAACCGGGATACGTTAATGTAATGAAATTTCCTTGCACTCCGTTGAAGGAAAATCAGAGTTTCTCTTAACTAAACATATTGGACGTAAAATGCATAATTTTTATTTTTGTTACGGCCATTAATCTTCTGCTGTCAATTTAAAAATAGACGTTCCCACTTTTTATTGAGTGCAACATTAACTATCTTTTGTCCCCTTTAACTTTCCACTGTATCCATCTTTCGATACTTGTTTAGGGAGCGCCCATCTTTACGACTCACTCCTTTAAAAGTCTAAACGTTTATGGTATTAGGTTATCCCGATTTTTCTATTAAATTTTGAAAGCACTCCAGTCTAAACCTTAAATCATGGCCTGAAGGGTATAGGCGTGATTAGACAACATACGAGTAGGATTCCCCTAGCGTTATGAAGGGTGGAAATCCGGAAATAGATCAACCAATGGAGGGTAAGTAGAGAACTATTTATACCTTACTAAATTGTCAAGACGCATACAATAAGCAAGAGTGGTATAAGTAATAGCAACACAATGATCAAGTGGAAGCTAGTACCGCGAATATATACAACTGTCTTACCGTTATCTTCATTAACAATGTTCGTGAGTGTAGTGTAAGTTTGGATGTGATGGTAAAATTTGTCGCAAGCGTTGTGTATTTATAAAGGCAACATCCGCACCCATTACAGCTTTAGTTAAGGGCAAGCAACGTAGATCGAGGCTAAAAACCGGTGTCTAACCGAACCCTCCTTAAGAATATTTGTGAGCGTGGTAGTGTTGCATGTTAGGGTAATATTCCAGCCCACTAACCCGCTTACACTACGATCAGCTCAGAACCGCATCACCTCTTCTATCAACCAGCATACCAATAAAGAACACATCTCAGCAAGCAAAAAAAATGGGAGTGCCTTGCAACGGTGAGACCAATTCCATCGCACCTGGAGAGAGCTGAAGCTGTCGCCAGATTCCGTGTTACCACTACGATTCTTATGAGCAGCATAGGAGAATGGAGACTATGGACATGTCTCTCCGCTAACCTCCTTAAATATATTGGTTATCGTGATAGTGTGGGATGCGATGGTAATATTTGCCGCAAGCGTTGTGTCTACACAGGGACAATACACACATCCACTACAGCGATTCTTATGAGCAGCATAGGAGAATAGAGACTATGGTTATGTCTCTCCGCTAACCTCCTTAAAAATATTCGTTATAGTGATAGTGTGGGATGTGATGGTAATATTTGCCGCAAGCGTTGTGAATGCACAGGGATAATACCCGGACCCACTACAGCGATTCTTATGAGCAGCATAAGAGAATAGAGACTATGGTTATTTCTCTCCGCTAACCTCCTTAAAAATATTCGTTATCGTGATATTGTGGGATGTGATGGTAATATTTGCCGTAAGCGTTGTAAATGCACAGGGACAATACCCGCACCCACTACAGCGATTCTTATTAGCAGCATAAGAGAATAGAGACTATGGTTATTTCTCTCCGCTAACCTCCTTAAAAATATTCATTATCGTGATATTGTGGGATGTGATGGTAATATTTGCCGCAAGCGTTGTAAATGCACAGGGACAATACCCGCACCCACTACAGCGATTCTTATTAGCAGCATAAGAGAATAGAGACTATGGTTATTTCTCTCCGCTAACCTCCTTAAAAATATTCATTATCGTGATATTGTGGGATGTGATGGTAATATTTGCCGCAAGCGTTGTGAATGCACAGGGACAATACCCGCACCCACTACAGCGATTCTTATTAGCAGTTTAAGAAAATAGAGACTATGGTTATGTCTCTCCGCTAACCTCCTTAAAAATATTCATTATCGTGATATTGTGGGATGTGATGGTAATATTTGCCGTAAGCGTTGTAAATACACAGGGACAATACCCGCACCCACTACAGCGATTCTTATTAGCAGTTTAAGAAAATAGAGACTATGGTTATGTCTCTCCGCTAACCTCCTTAAAAATATTCATTATCGTGATATTGTGGGATGTGATGGTAATATTTGCCGTAAGCGTTGTAAATACACAGGGACAATACCCGCACCCACTACAGCGATTCTTATTAGCAGTTTAAGAAAATAGAGACTATGGTTATGTCTCTCCGCTAACCTCCTTAAAAATATTCATTATCGTGATATTGTGGGATGTGATGGTAATATTTGCCGTAAGCGTTGTAAATGCACAGGGACAATACCCGCACCCACTACAGCGATTCTTATTAGCAGTTTAAGAAAATAGAGACTATGGTTATGTCTCACCGCTAACCTCCTTAAAAATATTCGTTATCGTGATATTGTGGGATGTGATGGTAATATTTGCTGCAAGCGTTGTGCATGCACAGGGACAATACCCGCACCCACTACAGCGATTCTTATTAGCAGTTTAAGAAAATAGAGACTATGGTTATGTCTCTCCGCTAACCTCCTTAAAAATATTCATTATCGTGATATTGTGGGATGTGATGGTAATATTTGCCGTAAGCGTTGTAAATACACAGGGACAATACCCGCACCCACTACAGCGATTCTTATTAGCAGTTTAAGAAAATAGAGACTATGGTTATGTCTCTCCGCTAACCTCCTTAAAAATATTCATTATCGTGATATTGTGGGATGTGATGGTAATATTTGCCGTAAGCGTTGTAAATGCACAGGGACAATACCCGCACCCACTACAGCGATTCTTATTAGCAGCATAAGAGAATAGAGACTATGGTTATTTCTCTCCGCTAACCTCCTTAAAAATATTCATTATCGTGATATTGTGGGATGTGATGGTAATATTTGCCGCAAGCGTTGTGAATGCACAGGGACAATACCCGCACCCACTACAGGGATTCTTATTAGCAGTTTAAGAAAATAGAGACTATGGTTATGTCTCCCCGCTAACCTCCTTAAAAATATTCATTATCGTGATATTGTGGGATGTGATGGAATATTTGCCGCAAGCGTTGTGAATGCACAGGGACAATACCCGCACCCACTACAGCGATTCTTATTAGCAGTTTAAGAAAATAGAGACTATGGTTATGTCTCTCCGCTAACCTCCTTAAAAATATTCGTTATCGTGATATTGTGGGATGTGATGGTAATATTTGCCGCAAGCGTTGTGCATGCACAGGGACAATACCCGCACCCACTACAGCGATTCTTATTAGCAGTTTAAGAAAATAGAGACTATGGTTATGTCTCTCCGCTAACCTCCTTAAAAATATTCGTTATCGTGATATTGTGGGATGTGATGGAATATTTGCCGCAAGCGTTGTGAATGTACAGGGACAATACCCGCACCCACTACAGCGATTCTTATTAGCAGCATAAGAGAATAGAGACTATGGTTATTTCTCTCCGCTAACCTCCTTAAAAATATTCGTCATCGTGATATTGTGGGATGATATGGTAATATTTGCCGCAAGCGTTGTGAATGCACAGGGACAATACCCGCACCCACTACAGCGATTCTTATGAGCAGCATAAGAGAATAGAGACTATGGTTATGTCTCTCCGCTAACCTCCTTAAAAATATTCGTTATCGTGATATTGTGGGATGTGATGGTAATTTTTGCCGCATGCGTTGTGAATGCACAGGGACAATACACGCACCCACTACTGCGATTCTTATGAAAAGTATAAGAGAATAGAGACTATGGACATGTCTCACCGCTAACCTCCTTAAAAATATTCGTTATCGTGATAGTATGGGACATGTCTCACCGCTAACCTCCTTAAAAATATTCGTTATCGTGATAGCATGGGATGTTATGGTAATATTTGCCGCAAGCGTTGTGAATGCACAGGGACAATACCCGCACCCACTACAGCGATTCTTATGAGAAGTATAAGAGAATAGTTACTATGAACATGTCTCACCGCTAACCTCCTTAAAAATATTCGTTATCGTGATAGTATGGGATACGATGGTAATATTAGCCGCAAGCGTTGTGTTTACACAGGGACAATACACGCACCCACTACTGCGATTCTTATGAGAAGCATAAGAGAATAGAGACTATGGTTATGTCTCTCCGCTAACCTCCTTAAAAATATTCGTTATCGTGATAATATGGGATGTGATGGTAATATTTGCCGCAAGCGTTGTGTCTACACAGGGACAATACACGCACCCACTGCTGCGATTCTTATGAAAAGTATAAGAGAATAGAGACTATGGACATGTCTCACCGCTAACCTCCTTAAAAATATTAGTTATCGTGATAGTATGGGATGTTATGGTAATATTTGCCGCAATCGTTGTGTTTACACAGGGACAATACACGCACCCACTACTGCGATTCTTATGAGAAGTATAAGAGAATAGAGACTATGGACATGTCTCACCGCTAACCTCCTTATAAATATTCGTTATCGTGATAGCATGGGATGTTATGGTAATATTTGCAGCAAGCGTTGTGAATGCACAGGGACAATACCCGCACCCACTACAGCGATTCTTATGAGAAGTATAAGAGAATAGTTACTATGAACATGTCTCACCGCTAACCTCCTTAAAAATATTCGTTATCGTGATAGTATGGGGTGTGATGGTAATATTTGCCGCAAGCGTTGTGTTTACACAGGGACAATACACGCACCCGCTACTGCGAATCTAATGAGAAGCATAAGAGAATAGAGTCTATGGACATGTCTCTCCGCTATCATTCTTAAAAATATTCGCTAACGTGATAGTGTGTACTGAAAGCCAGCGTGTACTGATACTGAAAGCCAGTTACCAGAATAAAAGCTTTCATGTTTAACTATCTACATCTCTATAGTTAGTGTGTTCCTCCATGTCAATAACTTTGTTGATGGGTGTCTACATATCGTTAGCCTACATTTTAGTAGCGCAGGCACGAAGTAGCCCGGGATTTAGGGAAGAGGGAGGCCCAGTTCAAATGAAGTGACTTCCGATAAGGTGGCGAGTGGGTATATATTTTCACAATAGTAGGAATAAAACTTATCAATTAAATTATACTTTTTATGTTATTATTTTTTAATAAAAATTAAAGTAATTTACATTTATCAGGTATTGAGTAAAATATACAGCAACAGGTATTACCCAATATATAATTGCGTAGTGAAAATTAGGAGCTTTTATATAAACCCTTGGCAACCAAAGATGAAAAATAAATATTGGAAGTTTAACTGAAAAAAGCAATAATAAACCCCAAATAAAAATTAAAGAGAATACAAAAATTTAATAAATGCATACATTTCTATTAAAATATAAGATAATAATAAAGGCAATGCAGCTCATACTGTATAAAAAAGTAAAAAATACAATAAAACTTTTAAGTAGTTCATTGCAGTTGTTTCTTAATCTGGTATACATAAATATAAAATATGTCATACTGTAGGCATAGTTAGTACCTAGTAGAAACGAAGCGAATTTACCTTTTATATTATTTTTTCATAATTTTTGTGATAAAAACACTCCGGGATGGGGAGTCCCCAACCCCTCCGAGGTCTGTGTGTTCCTACAAGTCGATAAAATACGGACTAAAAATACCCGGCACGTAAAGTTAGTAAACATAAACAGAAAAGTACAATACCTGCCTCAAGCAAAGCGTTTTATCCCACAATACCACACATGACACTATTCACTACACATCGGCCTCATCACATATCGCATCGCACTCGATGGCTGGCTGACACACAACTGAACGTCGCTGGCTTCCCCTTCCACCGGACCGCTTCGGGCGGTTTGCAAAGAAACCGGTTGCAGCCCAGCTTCAACGTTGTTTTCCTTTCCATCGCCAGTAATTAACTTTGGGGTTTAAAGTTATCAAAAGTGTAGTGCAGTGGATAGTGATTATGTACTGTTACGGCTAGACAGGCTGAAGGGAAGAGCATACAACGTGACTATCACTGCTAAGGTTTATAGCCTAAAGCAATACTGTAATCAGAAAGCAAAGTGTATTTCACTTGTTAACTCGCAACCCCTTCACGGTCTGTAACAAGGTTTCCATACTGACACATCCCGAATTGTTACCTCTCAGAAGGCTCACTAATTAGCGATCACTCGTTCAGACAAAGGGTGACAACATGGATGAGGTACTCGAGTGAGGCTCTTTAAATATTAACTTTAAATTTTGTACATTTTTTCTCTAATGAAACTCAACAAATAAATCTGATAAATAGTAAACGTAAACCAATATTTGACCGATGTTCCTAAGGGGAGCAAATGTACGACTATTACGGATTATTAGGTCTAAAATTGTTATAATCGAATTCAGTGTCTTCTAGTGCAATTTTATATGGCTACGTAAGAAACACATTCACCACAATAGAAGGCATTGGAGCGAGACTTGTGACATAGTCAGCAGATAAGATCCAGCTCGGCGAACGTTTCGCTTAGCGCGACCCAGCCGATCCCTACCTGTGATCAATGATATAGCAACATACCTGGCCTACATTTACTGCTAGGTACTGTGCTAGATCTTCAGTCTTTATTTATCACATATTTTAAAGACTAATTAAAGACCTTCCGAAATTAAAGAAAATCTCACTTTTGTTGGTTTAGTAGAATTGGTGATTGTTGGGGTTGGAGAAATAAAGAAATAAAATTTTCTAAACTGTTGACAATATACATTAACAATTTTTCATTCTTATAATCTTAACGAATTCGATAGTTGAGATGTAATTTGAATCGGAATGCAAGCAGTTACAACTCCATAAGGTACCATCGTATAAACCTTTAGTAAAACTCATCTGAAGGTTTTGATGTTGTTGGTTTTGATGAATTACAAATAGCAATTGACTGGTTAAGTCACTCTGTAGGAGATTTTCATAGCTAAAACATTTCCTGGAGTTCGCTGCAGCCCTATTGAGTGTGTGCAGAGTCGCAAAGTAAACGTACATCTATGCTGAGCAATGTCAGACCAGTGAAGTAAACCTGCCTGATCTATAGAGCAGTAATACAGAGCTCCTCGATCGACAATGACAATAGGTATATAGGATTAGGATTAATGGACAGTGGAAAATTTAAGGGTATCAGGGATTGAAAGGTTTATTGAAATAGCGATTCTGTGTACAAAGTCGCGAACAGGCTCACGATGTTTAGGGGCGACCATGTCCTCAGTTCCTAGTCGTGAACCTGATTTAAGAGTTTAATCACGACGATTTTAGTCTGATTGAAGTCGTGACCCTGCTCTTTAAGTTCAGTCGTGACCTTGCGTTTTGTGTTTAATCGTGAACCTACTGTCTTTATTCAATCGCGATCTTTTTTTTTTATTTAGTCACGATCCTGCTCTCTGATTTTAGCTACGACCCCGCTATCCTGCTCTCTGAGTTTAGTCGAGATCCTGCGCTCTAGGTTTAATCGCGAACCAGTTCATTAAGTTTATCTATGACCGCGATCCTGTTATCTGAGTTTGGTCGGGATCCTGCTCTCTGATTTTAGTTACGACCCCGCTATCCTGCTCTCTGAGTTTAGTCGAGATCCTGCGCTCTAGGTTTAATCGCGAACCAGTTCTTTAAGTTTATCTATGACCGCGATCCTGTTATCTGAGTTTGGTCGGGATCCTGCTCTCTGATTTTAGTTACGACCCCGCTATCCTGCTCTCTGAGTTTAGTCGAGATCCTGCGCTCTAGGTTTAATCGCGAACCAGTTCTTTAAGTTTATCTATGACCGCGATCCTGTTATCTGAGTTTGGTCGGGATCCTGCTCTTTGACCTTAGTTGCGATCTTGTTATCTGAGTTCAGTTGAAACCGCGGTCGTGCTTTCTGAGTTTATTCACTACAGCAATCCTTTTCTCTGAGTTTAGTCGGGATCCTGCTCTTTGACCTTAGTTGCGATCTTGTTATCTGAGTTCAGTTGTAACCGCGGTCCTGATCTCTGAGTTTATTCACTACAGCAATCCTTTTCTCTGAGTTTAGTCGGGATCCTGCTCTTTGACCTTAGTTGCGATCTTGTTATCTGAGTTCAGTTGAAACCGCGGTCGTGCTTTCTGAGTTTATTCACTACAGCAATCCTTTTCTCTGAGTTTAGTCGGGATCCTGCTCTTTGACCTTAGTTGCGATCTTGTTATCTGAGTTCAGTTGAAACCGCGGTCGTGCTTTCTGAGTTTATTCACTACAGCAATCCTTTTCTCTGAGTTTAGTCGGGATCCTGCTCTTTGACCTTAGTTGCGATCTTGTTATCTGAGTTCAGTTGAAACCGCGGTCGTGCTTTCTGAGTTTATTCACTACAGCAATCCTTTTCTCTGAGTTTAGTCGGGATCCTGCTCTCTGACTTTAGTTGCGATCTTGTTATCTAGTTCAGTTGTAACCGAGGTCCTGATCTCTGAGTTTATTCACTACCGCAATCCTTTTCTCTGTGTTTAGTCGTGATATTGATCTAAGAGTTTATTTGCGACCGTGATCTTGCTTTCTGATTGTAGTCGTGATCCTGTTCTCTGAGTTTAGTCGGGATTCTGCTCTTTGACTTTAGTTGCGATCTTGTTATCTGAGTTCAGTTGAAACCGCGGTCGTGCTTTCTGAGTTTATTCACTACAGCAATCCTTTTCTCTGAGTTTAGTCGGGATCCTGCTCTCTGACTTTAGTTGCGATCTTGTTATCTGAGTTCAGTTGAAACCGCGGTCGTGCTTTCTGAGTTTATTCACTACAGCAATCCTTTTCTCTGAGTTTAGTCGGGATCCTGCTCTCTGACTTTAGTTGCGATCTTGTTATCTAGTTCAGTTGTAACCGCGGTCCTGATCTCTGAGTTTATTCACTACCGCAATCCTTTTCTCTGTGTTTAGTCGTGATATTGATCTAAGAGTTTATTTGCGACCGTGATCTTGCTTTCTGATTGTAGTCGTGATCCTGTTCTCTGAGTTTAGTCGGGATTCTGCTCTTTGACTTTAGTTGCAATCTTGTTATCTGAGTTCAGTTGAAACCGCGGTAGTTCTCTCTGAGTTTATTCACTACCGTAATCCTTTTCTCTGTGTATATTCGTGATCCTGATCTAAAGGTTTATCTGTGATTGCAATCCTACTCTCTGAGTTTAGTCGGGATCCTGCTCTCTGACTTTAGTTGCGATTTTGTTATATGAGTTCAGTTGTAACAGCGGTCCTGCCCTCGAGTTTATTCACTACCGCAATCCTTTTCTTTGTGTTTAGTCGTGATCCTGATCTAAGAGTTTATCTGCGACCGTGATCTTGCTTTCTGATTGTAGTCGTGATCCTGCTCTCAGTGTTTACTCGGTTCCCTTTATTTGCTATCATTTACAAATTTTTGTCATACTTCTAAATTTCTGCTCTCTGTGATTAGCGACTATGCTCGTAGAGGCTAAATTTCCCCTGAGTTATATTGGAAAGAATTTTGTGTGTTACTCTTTTGTATGTTGATCTACGTTGAAAATTATAGTCAAATATGTATTTAAGTAAAAAAAAATTATTTTAGTTCCTTTATTAAATAATTACGATTAATATAAATATGTATGTAGAAATAGTATAATTACAGTATTAAGTGGCAAAATAGGAAGCGAAATTAATTAAGGAATTAAAGAGTTGAAA